>OMLB01034399.1:0-16818 GCA_900302555.1 Myripristis jacobus | reverse complement strand
CAGGGGGGCGCCTAGGGGTGTGGTGCCATCCCGGACTTTAAAACCCCAGCAGCAGCCAAGTTGCCCACGACTTTTACGAGAGAGAGCAGAATGAAAGAGCACCCCTCCCTCTTTTTTCCTCCTGTGACTCAGTCCTCTGGCAGAAGTCGCCAAGCTCCCTCCCTCCCTCTTCTCTCTCTCTCTCTCTCTCTCTCTCGTTTTCCACTCAACTTTTCTTACACAACTCCCCTCTCTTTTCCATCTACTGTTCTTTTTGTTGTTTGAAGTTCACAACTGAGTCTAATTCCCCAGCACAAGCAACACTGCAGCCCTGATCAAGTTGAAAAGAAGTTTCGTCCTCTTCTATATCTGAAGTGGCTCCACTGGTCTGCCCTGACAGGAAGATTCGCTGCCTTTCCCGGTGCTCGGCTGGCTCGCTGCAGCCTATCTGCAGGAGTTAATAATACATGAGGCTGTTTTGTGTAACACACACACACACAGACACACACACACACAACACTCTCACTGCAGGTCAGCTTTGATAAGCAGTGCGACTGCAGGAAAAGGAGATACACCTTGAACTGGAGTCAAAGTTTTCTACTCATTCACTCCACAGAATTTTTCTCTTCTTTGCTCAGAAAAGCCCCTTGCAGTTATTTTCCATCGTGGTTTACGAGTCATAGACCATCCAAAGCCAACCCCCTTCTCTCCAAATGTTTATACTAAAGCCTTCCCATTATATTTTCCCTTTGCAGAAAAAAACGGTTCACTATCCATTCATTCTCATTATCTAACTTAACTATGTTTCTCAAAATGTTGATTGCTTCCTTATGTTTGAACAGCCCAAGCAGTGCATATAAGCCTCCCAGAAGCCTGTATAACTGGATTCTGTGTCACCACACACAGGGCTTCTTAACCCCCGTGTGTCTAAATCAGAAGTCGCGTTTCATGTTTTCAGACAGCCGATTATTAAGACAGTAAACAGCTTTAGGGCAAAATGTCTCTTCAAAGTGGACCAAGCCAATACTGTAAATGTCACTCTCAAGTCATTATTTTAGTTCTCCAGTATGTCACACAGCTATAATTACAACTTGCTTTCTTTGTCACTGTGTGATGAGTACATTCTTCCGTATTCATATCATCTGATTCTTGGGTTTAGCAACACTCCTTTTGTAATCAGTGCTACATAAGCTCATGTGGGTCAGCTCTCGTTTTAGAGCTGCGCTCTGACTGCAAGCCCTTGACATTGGAGGGTATCTTCTGTCACGAAACAAACCATAACTCCTGACCTAAGCTGCAAAAGTGTACACACATAATACCCATAGGCATCAAACGCCATCATCAAAAGCATCGTGCTGCGGGCAAAATGATATAGCTGTCAGTATTTTCTGTTACCAGAACACGGTTGCTGTAAACTTTGGTTCAGGCACAGCAGAGAGAGTGTCGCTTACATCCTTAATGCCATGCAGTAACCCAACACCAAGGCCAGTGTCATGGTTGCAGAGTGATGGCCATGCAATGCCACATGCAAACCATGTTCCATAAAAACGCAGAAATATTCCCTACAGCCTAGACCTCAAGCCACATATGGCTCGAGTTGTGTCCGTTTAAATGACGAGGAGAATGTAGAGTGGCATTTGGCTTATAAAAAACTAGTAGAAGAAGAATTACACAAAGTTAAGTCACTAGGCTGCTGAATATGAATTATATCTCAAAAGAAAACAGATTGTAGATGAGAGGCTGAGGAGACGTGATCATTAGGTTTTAACAAAGTCATGCTGGCAGTGTTTGGCAGAACACACTGAGTGAGACCTTAGATGATCCCTTTTGGAAAATGCCAGCTTAATCCCCCAAAGCCTCGAAAACTAGTAAAACGAAAATGAGTTGCAGCGAACAGTGAACAATGGGACTAAAACCAAGAGAGCAATACAGATGTCTGGAATAAATTCATTCCACCACTCCTTCGCGGGAGGAGTCAGCCCACTCCTACTCTCTTCACATGGTATGCATTTGCTCAGAGAGTCCCATACTGAGATATAGGCGCTGCGTTCTCACATGCAGCCTGTACTTAGAGCCGACCACTTAACTACAGTCCCGGTCCTTTTTAGATCAGATATAATGCCAAAATAATTAACTTGGAGTCACACCCAACATCCTCAGAACAGCACAGGTACGTTTAGGAAAGCAATGACAAGAATGTCAGCAATGTTTTTAAACCAAAATCCTTCAGATTAACAAACATACTGATGATGGGAGTGTCAGTGGTGGCATGCATCACAAAGGAAACCAACTCCACTTTGTTTAACCACCCATAGAGCATCACTAACCACGACAATATAAATCCTAAAATGATCCATTTCTGTGAAAAAAAAAAAAGAAGAAGAAGAAGAAGAAGTAAAAAACCTACCATGTGGCCGTGCGGCACAGCGACAACAGCATAAGTTCATCTTCATTCAGCGTGTTCTCATCATTTAGGGAAAAAACTGAACTGCCAAAGAGTCCAATCTGACCTCACGACACAGCACGCTGATTAAAACCAGGGGGGCGTGCTAAAAAGCCATGAAAAAAAGGAGAGCAAAGGAAAGGCTGGGAGATAAAGAACTAGACAGCCTCGCAAGTTTAGGTTTAATTTGTGAGGCTTTCTGCAGTGGAAACAGCACTGCTGGTGTGTGTGGTGGTTTTCTGACGAACACCACTGGATGGGGTCCATGTGCGGGGCTGCACAAATACCGAGGGACACATTCATTTTCTTACAGCATGGAGACAAAGAGCGGAAAACATGATTTTCGCCAGCCCGCTACTATAACAAAGGTTTCACTGTGGAAACCATAATAGGTTTGGGGGGCAGTGCGGCTATCTCTGCATCTCCACAGGATATGGAACTTCAAATCATGCTGTCTCGGACAATTAGAGCCGTCTTTGATTTAAGGTGGCAATGGGAACAGCTCACAAGAGCCCTGGCAGACTGCAGTAATATTGGAAAACAATAGAATAGTCCAAATTTGACATGTTGGTCTTGCTTCCATGTGGCATAGCACAAACAGTGCTTCTGTATGAATGTAATGCTTTGGACTTGCCTACATCCCCTATCTCATAATAGTTTGTGATCAACAGTTATATCACAATTTTAGTTAAGTTCTACTCCTTGTACTACTACCACATAGCACTACCAGTTATCATACACTAAAAAAAAAAAAAGGCAAATGTGTTTTTTTAAAGGCATATCATTTACATGGCTATACACTGTTTCATATTAGAGCCCACCCAGGCCACTCGGGACTGATGCCCCACTACAATGCCTAGCAATATTCATGTGTGAGGGGCTGGGCGGCAGGGTGGGGAGCAGCCAGTCAGGGGCTTTCTCCCTGCTCACACCCCCTGGATTTAGCACCAGCGAACATGATCCCAGGCACTTCCAGACAGCGTGGGTGGTGTTAAACTCAAGGTCTTCAGTAAAAAAAAGTTTTGAACTATGATTTTCTTCAGTCTTATTCTGCAAATACTGCTTCAACAGTAAATACAGGGGGGATGCATTGGAAATCACAATACACTGTTATGCATTATTATAAATTATATTTTAAGATGACTTAAAACAGTGTGTTGCTGCTTTTTCCACAGAGCCATAGCCTTTTTCCCTATACTGTTACATGATACACTGGCTGTGAGAAGCACACCCATACCTGCTCCATCCTCCTCACTCCCCCTCCAGAGCCGAGACTGATCATTAAGTATTTCTGTGCTGACACCTCTTGGTAAGAAGAAGAACTGTTCCAACATTAAATGCCTCCTACCTTGGCCATGTTGAATCAAAGTCTCCATGAAGTCTCTAACATAATTCATTTCCACCGGAGCTGTAGTTTCTCCTTGTTGATTTTTTCTTTATCACTACATCACATGAAATGTAACACACAGAGATGTGACACAGTGAGTGGCTAACACTCCTCTCAGTGTGCTGCTGTTGCTACTCCACTGAGGAATAGTCCTTCTAAATTTTGGAGTTTACATTCACAGCAGGCTGGGCTAAAACTGACAGCGCTGAAGGCCAGACTAAAGGTGGCAGCTGCCACATGTTCTCATCTGGACTGCTTCTGCTGCTTCGCCCTTCTTGCGGAGGCATACAAGCAGGAAAAGGAGTGTGGCTTAATTGGACTCACATTTCCCAGTCTCTGCTTAGTCATATATCAGCCCTGAGAATGGAAAGTTCTCAAGCGGGCTGTGTATCAAGGTATTGCCTGAGCCAGTCAGCTTTTAACGTTTAACACGACTCTACAGCAGAAATACTGCTCTGTAAATCACCATTTTAGTTTTTTTTATCATTCAGGCTCATATAAATGATGCATAAACAGCAGAGCTAAAGTATTTCCAGTAGAGTAGTTACTTTCCCAGCAGATGGCAGTGGTAACTCCATGATATATGAGTGCAACTAAGTCATCCCCACTGGAAACACTTGTTTTAACAATGTGCAAATACCAGCAGAACAGGAAGCACATGGATATTGGGGGTATAGGCTCTGTCTTTAGTGTCTGTTTGCATTAAAAAGGCAGACAAAAAACTTCAGTGCTTAAAACCTCAAATCCATGGATTCATTTGCAGACACTGTGATGTCTGCAAAACTGATTCTGTAAAAGCTTTGAAAAAATAGCCAAAAGCTAAAATATATAATTAAGGGGAAAACTACCTGCAAATTTCATGTTACATAACCAATACATCAATTACATAATTGCATAACTACACATTACATAATTACATAACTTAAAGTATCCCAAGTCCTTATTTTTCAATTTTGTTTGGATTGAACGTTAGTTAGGAGATGTTGAGGGATGAGCTTTTGAAGACTTTTTAGTTTTATATACTTCTGCTTTCTTCAAGTATTTCCATTACCAGGGGGGATTGCTTAGGCTGTGTTGCTTCAAATAAAAAATAAAAAAACAAATTCAAATGCTGCATCAAGTTATTCTAACTAGTTGAAAGCAACAGGCTCACATTATTAAGACCTGCCAGTGTTCAGACTTCATGAGCCCTGTTGGCTTCCTTTGCCACACGGTTTGTGTGAGAGTAAATGAATACTCTCTTCCCTCCACAGCACTGAGAGAAGTTTACAGCCATGTTTCCAATGTCTGTTATCTTACTAATTTAACATCTATATAAAACAGATAGCCACATTAAAAATTTACTCTATGATCCAGTATAATAAACTATGATAAATCTGTCAGAGATAAAAGGCTCTAGTTATATTAAAAGTATTGCACACCCCTTAGACACACTACTGTCAAAAAAACAAACAAACTGGATGTGCAGGCTCAATGGCAAGTATAGGCAACTGCTTGTCTGCATGCGCTTTTCTGTGTGCATATGCTATCCACTGTGTACAGAGAATATTTCTATATCAGTTTGCCTTGGACAAATAGAAATAGGTGTTATATAGAGATGATTCACAGTTTTCTGTTGGGTTCCTCCCTCAACACTATCATAATGGGAAGCCAGGGACAAAGAAAGCCTCTGTAAATATTTGCAGCGTGAATAAAACAGAACAGACATTAAGCATCACAGGCCACACGAAAGAGCAGATGCAAGGGAGGGAAGTGGGGCTGCATGGGGCAACACATCTCAGACTGAAGCTCCATGCCATATTGATCATAGGCAAAAAGTGGTAACAAAACAGCACAAAAACACACGGGCTCAACAAAAGTACTATGCAATTGTCATATGCTTGTCGAATGTTTGTGAATTGTAATTCTAGTTGAGTTGCATATCGCTGGTTTCGCTTAGTTGCACTGTGATATTCAGTAAGTAGGTGAGTGTGAATGGTGAATGGTGAAGCCAAATGGGCATATGTTCAGTTATAAAAAAAAATCTCCAGCCTTTTGCATGTCCTTTGCACACATGATACATAATGTTAGGAGTTATAAACAATACTGAAAGACAAGTACATACAGTACAATAAGGCTAAAAGAATTCATGATGCATGCATGTCACGCATACCAGAGTTAGATAAGGAAGTGTTAAATGGAATTCAAACTTGTTATAAAACTTACACTTGAATTTGCCATTCAAGCAAGCCACAGGTCAGAAGCCACAAGCATAATTCTTCATGCATTATAAATAATGATGCATAATTGGATGTGTGGTTATTGTTTAGCTGTATGGAAAATGACAAGACCATTACTTGTATCATGAGTAAATTAAATGATTCTGCTTTCACTCTCACAGATGTTCCCAAACACAAACAGTGGCCATAGCAACGCCCAGACTGTCATTAAGGCAGGAAAGGCAAGAGGGAGGAGGAGCAGCAAGAAGAAGAGGAGGTGAAACAACTAGAGTAAGTTCAAACCTTCGAGGGAATCAGGCCAGACCTTCATGACCTCCTCCTCCACCTCAGGGTCCTCTGTGAGGAAGTCCCAGTCTCCCTGAGGCAGAGAGCTCCTCAGGGCAGCTACTGGACATCCAGAGGGGACAACAGGGGCAGGAATGTCTGCCTCAAAGACTGCACTCTTCTCCTGATGAGGTCCAAGGTCAGAAACCATGTCAGACACCAAAAAGGAGGAGGTCTCCGTGACGACATGAGACTGAGAGATGACTTTGGTAAGAACAGCCTCTTCCACCACCGTAGTCACTTGATGAGTGATCGTCATGTTATGGAAATCATCAGCAACGGTGTCACAGAACACCTGTGCTTCCTCTGTCAGCTCTGTGAAGTCGTCTGTAGCCGGGGGTGGAGGGGCTGGTAAGTCAAAGTCAGAATCCGACTCCATCGTGTCAGCTTTGGTCATTGGAATGGAGGCCTCAACCTTCAGTTGTTTGGTGTCTTTTAACATCTCAGTCGCATCACAGTCATCTGGCACCTCCTCAACAGTGTTTTCAGGGATATTTTTGACAACCACCATCTCAGTCATGATCACTTTCTCAAGAGCATCTTCCTCTTGTACATCCTCCTCTTCTTCAGAAGACTCCTCCATCTTTGTCATGATTACTTCCTCAAGAGCATGTTCCTCCTCTTCTTCCTCTATTTCCTCAGAGGACTCCTCTTTCTTAGTCATTATCACTTCCTCGAGAGCATGTTCCTCCTCTTTTTCCTCTTCTTCCTCAGAAGACTCTTCCATCGCAGTCATGATCACTTCCTCAAGAACATCCTCCTCCTCTACTTCCTCCACTTCCTCAGAAGGCTCCTCCATCTTAGTTATGATCACTTCCTCAATAGCATGTTCCTCCTCTTCTTCCTCAGATGGCTCCTCCATCTTAGTCATGATCACTTCCTCAATAGCATGTTCCTCCTCTTCTTCCTCAGATGGCTCCTCCATCTTAGTCATGATCACTTCCTCAATAGCATGTTCCTCCTCTTCTTCCTCTTCTTCTTCAGAAGGCTCCTCCATCTTAGTCATGATCCCTTCCTTAAGAGCCTCTTCCTCCTCTACTTCCTTCACTTCAACAGAGGCCTCCTCCATTGCAGTCATGATTACTTCCTCAGGAGCCTCTTCCTCCTCTACTTCCTCTTCTTCCTCAGAGGGCTCATCCATCTCAGTCACAATCACTTCCTCAAGAGCATCTTCTTCCTCTACTTCCTCCTCTTCCTCCTCCTCAGAGGGCTCCTCCACTAAGGGGAATTGTTGTTGGTCTTCCTCTACAAGTTCACTCGTGTCAACTTCAGTTATCACCTCTTCAATTACCTTAACAGGTTCCTCCAAATTTAGTGTCTGCACATCTCCTGTTGTTACTACTGCAATCAGCTCTTCTGTGGGCTCCTCAATTACAGTCTCCTCCACATTCACCTTCATTTTTTCCACCACAGAGTCAGGTTCTTCAAAAGCAGCAGGTGGTTGAACTTCAATCTCCTCAACTACTTCTTGCACTACTTCCTGCACTGGAAGCTGAGCCGCCAGCTGCACTGGAAGCTGAGCCGCCACTGGCATCTGTCTGGGGATCTCTGGTATAACTGGAGCAGCAACAGGGACTGATGGTAGCTTGACCTCCTTGACTAGGACAGGATATCTGTTGGCTCTGTCTTCTCGAGGAAGATTGGAGATTCCAAAACCTTTCCTCTGGCCCTCCTTCATCTCTCGGTCCTCTCCTCTGTGGAAACGCTGGCCTCTCCTGAAGAAGGTCTGAGTCTGAACCCCAGGCTGCCCAACTGGAGCGCTCGGCTGGTAGGAGCCTCTGAAACTCATTGGAGGTCTGTCAGATTGGCCCACCTCGTCTCCAGCTCTCCTGCGACGGTAACTCTGACGATCTGTCATGGCCTCCTGGCTCTCTTCCCTAGGCCTGGGCTTTGGGATGTAGGATGTGGGGCCTTCCACAGTCTGGACTCGAGCAGCACGGCGCATCACATCGAGGGTCCATGTGGGACGACGCACACGTTGCAGGGAGGCAGGCATGATTTCAGGGGGAAGGTGCAGGTAATCACGGAGGTACACAATGCCCTCGTTGGTAAGATAATAATACAAATGTTTCCAAGCAAATGTTTCTCTGACATAGCCCTTGGATTTGAGAGAGCCCATAGCACGAATCACCTTCAGGTTTGTAACCACTTTGAGGTCAGGATGCATGCACTGCGGACGCTTGTCCTTCTTCACCACCATGACGCCATCACGGAAGAGGAGCTCATAGATGGTCCTCAGGTCTGCTAATGGCATTACCATTCCAGCCACCATTTTGACGTCTTTATTGTTCCTTTATCTCTTGATCAACTTATAAAAACAAAAAGCACAACTGTCATTCTCTGATACACAATGAGGGGGCCAGCTGCCATAAATGTTTCTGCCTACTGTTGTATTGCCAAGTCATTTCACATGCACTACAATGAAACCAACAGCACCTGTCAAAATTAGGAAATCTTTCGTTCTGAATCAATTTTATTTGCAACTAAGAAGGTTTTTGTCTACCAAAATAATCTGAGTCAGCATGGAGAAAAAGCAATGCCACAAACCCCTCCTACCTTTCTCTGTCTCTGGTTGAAAGAGAAACAGCCTGGGCAAGAAGCGAGAGGGAAGAGAGGGGGAAAATCCGAGGGGGTGTGTACACACGAGATGCAAAGAAACCAAAGGCAACCAAGTGGGAGAGGCGAGCAAGAGAGGTAGGAGTGACACACCTCCTGAGCAGCAGAGCACATGAGTTTGTACACTGTGTGCCTGAGGGGGACACCCCCATTACTGCCATGACACACCCACCTTTAGGCAGCCTAAAGCAGAATGTGAAGGATTCAGCACATGAGCAAATCTCATTTATTGTATTTAAAATATAGAGAGCTATAAAATAACATCGCCATACATTCACTCATCCTCAGTTCAGATCATCTTAGACTTGCTGACACTTTAAGAAGCCTCTTTTGCAATGATCAGGGTCCTGTAAGTGATAAAGTCGTGGTAATGGGCGACACAAATGTACATTCTGTTCCCAAGTCTTTCTGAAGCTTCGAGTCATCTTAGAATGGCCGTACAGCTGTCCTTACAGACAAACAATGCAACATGCAAATTCTTATAACTGATTCACAAATGTGAATGCCTTGTTCAAATGTATGTCTGTATGAACACATCTGAGAACACTATGTCCTGCTGGATGAATTCTTCAGTGTTGCATAATCCTGTAAAATCCCACACTTTATATTTTTATGAAAGTCATTCATCTTTTTTCCCTGAGAGAATACTCCCATTGCAATTATGGATTAATCTCCAACCCCCCCACCCAAAAAACAGACTACTGCTCTGTCAGTGGCTAACAGGGGTTTTATCAGTGAGGCTGTTATCAATCAAAAGTTGAGAGCTTACTTGGCAAACTAATGAAAAATCTTGTGAGATCAGGGCATTGTGCTCTTCATGGCAGTTTGTGGTTATCTTTTAATTAGTGCATAGTCAACTTGAATATGCATGTGGCTGTTGCACTTCAAATATGCTGCTTATGGCATGAACAAGTAAATGCTGGAGAGAGACCAAGTTGCCTGTTAAACTAGTCTGAGAAGACATTCAGAATCTGGCACATGTGTGCCAGAGCTACAGAGCTGATTACTGGACTATAGCAGGAAACCAAAGCATAGTACTAATCTGTTACTACACTGTCTGCTTATCAGTAGCGCCCCTTGCAGCTCTGGTGGTCACGACTCCACTCGGAGGAAATTCTGAACAACAAATTGAAGCTTGGTTGTCAAACAAAGTTAAAAATGCTAAAATTAGTCATGATAACTATAGAAGGCATTGTTTATCTGTCTCCATTGTTACCTCTGTATCTAAGCTGAAATGTTTTGACCTAGGAGCCTACTGGAAAGGTGGGCTACCTGTTACTGGATTTTATCATTTACCCTCTGTGGGTGTGATAGATGATTTATTTGCTTTGATATCCAGCTATGATAATTCAGAACTTCTTATCCTGGGTGATATTATTATTTCTTACCTAACCTCTGATCATTAAGGAGGATCTGCAGTAAATTAAATCTCACACAGCTTATTCTCCTACTTGGCTGGATCTGAAAAATGCAGGAAAGGCCACACTGTTCTTGAGCAGTAGACCTCAGCATCATAAATCATCTAATGGTGTTTTTCCTCTCAGACTTCAGTGACCACTGCCCAGCAGCCTGCGTCCACAACACAAAATAAGATAACAAGATAATATGATCCAAACCGCATATCACTGTCAGAAGGAATTTCAGACACTCCTCTGAACGAGCATTTTTGTTTGATTTGTACCACAGTGATATTGGTTTGATAATGGTTATGTGCAATTCCTGATCCACACTTGGTCTTTGATTATTTTATGAGAACATTTAATTCCATCGCAGACAAGTATGAGCTTTTTAAGAAATTCAGAGTCAAAAACAGGAACAATTCTTGGTTTTTGATCAGAAATTGCTGCAATGTCAGATGAAGGGGATGCTGCCTGGCACAAACAACAAAATCATAATGGCAATAATAGGTGGCAATAATATCTGACTGTTATTCAAAATGCCAAACTGACTTTTTTTGTCTCTGCCTTATCGGAACACAAAGGAAACCCAGCAAATTTTTTGAAAAATGGTTCATTTATTATCACATCATCCTACCCCAGCGTTACCCGATGAAACTGTTCAAAGCTCTACCACTATCACAGCTGGAGAGAAAACAGCCTCTGCCTGTGTGATGCATTCAATGAACACTTTACTGTATCACTATTGAAAATGCTGGATTTCCAACACCTGTGCCTTGTTGAACAAATCTGGGCACTCAGGCCTTTTCACTGAAGCTCTTTATGAATCCTGAAGTGTTGAATGCTTTTTGTTCCACTGATCCAAAAACAAGCAGCAGTTATATGACTGTGAAGAGCAGATGAGGTAGCAGTTACATTTGCATGAAGCTAAAGTTAACTGTCAATCAATCCCTGCAGGTTTAAGAAAGTAAATTCTGGCGCTGCTACAGTACGTATTAGAGAACTTGTCTGGAAAAGGTTTGTTCTGTCTTCTGTCCTGGTAGGCACTCAGCAGGCTGGCACTGCAGTGCTATAACACACATTGAGCCGTCGGCATTCATTTGGGCATAAACATGTAAATAATGCGCTTGTAATACGTTTTTTGTTTTTAAAGTTGCTAAAATGCATGCTGCATGGGACTGTGGTCTAAAAATGTCCCTTGATATTCTACGCAGATGTTGAGTTTAAATTCTGCAGCGCTACTCAGCACCTTAAAGGTAATTGCTGAAACTGGTTGGGGAGTATTTGTTTTCCCTGAAGAAAAAATCCTGACTGGGCAGTAACGAGAGAGGGAGAGAGAGAGCGAGAGAGAGAGAGAGTTACTGACTCATAGCATATAAAAAATTGAAGTTGGATTCATGCATGGAGAGTCTAACCACTGGTAGTTGTTGTAGTTTAACTTCACTAAGCCCAAAATAGGATGTTCCTTTATTAATTAATGAAATAGACTATGTGATGCAGTACAGTACACCAGACGTGGAAAGAGTACTACAAACCACCTCTGCAGTAGAAGTACTGTTACTTTGCTGATATTTTACCTGAGTAGAAGTCCTGCTGTAAAAATCTACTGCAGTAAAAGTAAAGAGTGAGCTCCTTTTTCCAAACAGTAACTGTGTTTGCTGCGATCTTTTCCATGCAGTTAGAAAAGGGGGAGAAAACACGCTGCAAACTACATGCTTTTAAAGGGACATTACACTAAACTGAAGTGAATTCTACATTTTTTGCCAGTTGAGTCTAAGTGGTCGTCACTTCCATCGACCATCTGCAGTTTTTCATCAGGCAGCTTTTATTGTGAAATTTGGAAATGACTAAAAGCAGAACCATCAAAGTAGAAGCTGATTCCTCTTCCCATCTCTGCTTACTGAGCTTTTATTGTGAAAGGTCCCACAATCTGTCACTGATCATATTGTTCTCTGTAATGGATCTGATTTAAAATGTAGTGAAGAGTAAAAGTTAAGCAAAAATGGACTGAAGTAAAGGTAAAAAGTACAAGCACACAAAAAAGCTACTCAATTACAATAGCGTGAGTAGAAGCACTGAGTTACTTCCACCTCTGCAGTCCAGTAAAAAAGCAGAATCAGGACACACGTATGGGTTCATCTGGTATCTAGTCTAAGGAGAACAGACATAGTATGATGTCCCAGTCTCAGCGGCCTGGTTTGCAGTCTGTGGTGCGACTCTGCCCCACACTGTGACCCACATCAGAGGTACACAGTTATGTACCTGCAGACAGGGAGCCTGCCATCCGGAGGACACATAGGAAGATTTCCTACAAGCTTCCTGCAAGTTTCCTGAATCCTCCTGCTCATCTGCTGTTACATTTCTTTACAAAATAAGACATCATCTATTTGAAAAAAACATTAAGTTCTCCTTTTATTAATTGGGAAAACCGCCTTTATTATCTGTGTCCCATAATCCTGGAATATGCTACAAATTAAATGTGGTGGTATACTTGGAGAGCCGTAAGATGAAATGATGAAAGAAGAACAGAAAACACCATTTCCAGTAATAAACAATAAGAGATGCATCTTTTGAGGTTGAGAGAGAGACACATGTGATTCAGGGTAGGAGAAAAGAAAAGTTTACCTCTATCTCAAACAGGGTGCAGTTTTAACAATTAGAAGGAAACCGTCTCCCATACACAATCAAGGAAATGATTTGCAAAACATGGCAAAAATGCATCTGGTTTGAGTTCCATATTGACCACGGCTTTAGTCTGCTTTGGAATAACAGGACAGTTCCACAGACTAATGTTATTTAACAGGGCAGTTGTGAAACTATTTAATTATTTAACACTTTCATTCTTAACAGATGGTCATGTGTGCAGCACAGTTTATAAAAATCAAACTCTTGACAGGGAGATTTAGCAGAATTTGGACCAGATGTGGACAGAGGAGCTTCAAGTACAACAAAAGACAGAAGATAGTCACTAAAAAACGTCTTTCTGCACCAAAAGTTACAATTCTTATCAAGTATACTTTCTTTTACTTCTTCTCATCATCATCATCATCACCATTATTATTGATATTACAGTTCAAGAGCCTGATCTCAGAGCACGCTGACACTGACTGTAAATGCTCTTGATATTTAATTGTGTTTTAAAGTGTCGTACCAGATAGATGTTTATTTTATTTTATTTTTTACAGTCCTTTGCTGTTCTGCAGCTTATCTGTTATTAGTCCTTATCTGATATGGACTACTGTCCTTTTATTGTGTTTTATCTGTAACTGTAAACCACTGTTAATGTGAGAGTCTTCCATAATGATTACTTTGAGCTGAAGTTTGATGATGATGTAAATGACTGACAATGTAAAGTTAAAACAATGTATGGCATGTATTTAAATATAGGAGCTTAAATCCTCTACTGAGAAATAATGACACGGTTATAGATAAATTAGATGATTAACAGTTGGATTGATGAATATTTTTCTAAATACATCTTTAGAGTTTTGGAAATAACATCTTGATAAAATGTGCAGGCCACTAAACAAAGACAAAAATCACTGCTGTCTCTTCATTTATTCATCTTTGAGAACATAAGTGACAAAAAAAAGCTCATTCGTGTCAGTCACCAGCATTAGATCCTCTTGTTTGGGGTTGTAAAGATTTAAATCAGATACCCTGCAACAGCTCCTACTGAGAAAACTGGCTCACAATTGATGCCCTGTTTGCTAGAGCAGGTCAAGTGAGTCCAGAGGAGAGGATGATGGGAGCTGACAGAAAAACAGGAAGTTGTACTTATAAGTGGCAGAGACAACACACAAGCCGCTATCAATAGACAGAACAAGCCTGAGGGGGAAACCACTGTCCATAGAAAACATGACGTTCAAGAGGGACTGTGTCTTCGACCAGCCTGTAGAAAAAAACTAAGACGTCAGTGTAAAATGCCATTTGATGAAAAGATATGATTCGAAATTAACAAAAGGACACTGTTTATCAGCCGTATGGTAGTTTAACTGCTGAGGGTAAAACCCAACACGTGTAAAAATCCCTGTTCCTTTTCTTATATTTCCTTTGGATTACTCAATAAAACACGAAAGCTAAAGTTCAGCCACTGACAAGTCAGACAAAGTCGGTAATCCCAGCTCTCCCTCCTGCTCCCTCAACAGTCATAGCCCACTTCCCCGGCCAGCCAAGTGTGCCAACCTGCACGGAAAAAGACATACACTCATTATTTGTCTTGAGAAAGAGGACAATTGTGCCTGTGTTCAGCTCTCTGTTACTCAACCTCCTCTGAGACTGATCAAGACTGGAAAGCAAGATGGAGCCCTGGATCAGCACGGCCGCCAACCTCAGGGGCTAAAAATACAAACAGCCGGCTCGGAAAATGTCTGGAGGTTCTGGTGGATATATACAGTATATATAATTTTTTTTTTTCATTTGCCTTAAGTAAGGTGGTGGAATTGTGCCCTCCTCCGACAACTGCAGTGTTTCACTGTGATCCTATTTTACACACAAGCATCTAGAGCAGGGTGGGTGTTACATGCCAGCCCACAGTGCCCTCTGCAGATTACTGACGGGGACGTACCAAATAAATAAATAAATAAACAAATAAATAAATAGAAGAATCACCCAGAGAGTGACATGGCACCAACGCATGGAAAAATGTTGACAGATAATCAAGACTTGCTTCACATTTTGCAAGCATCTGGCACCACTGTGTTGTCTAAAGCAATCATCATCCACATGATTTATCTGTTGCAACCCTTTTCATAATTCCTCCATAATGAAACACACTTTTGCATGTTTGTGTGTCACAAACTCTCGAAAAAGTGCATGTGAATGCAAAACAGATTCTTCGTCTGCTGTGCGCCTGTGTTTCATAGCAAATCACTGGGAGTAAAAGCATGCCAAAGAAGCACTAACCCTGGGTGAGATGGCATTAGCAAATCATTTTTTGTGTTTGTTTAATCGACTTTAAGTGCCAGACAGGTGTGGTTCCCCACAGCTAAAAATATAATATATAGGAAAAACAAAGATCATCACGGGAAAGTGCTTGGAAGTCATTTTCCTGTTCTCTTTAGTGATTGACATCTCACCGACTTGTCTTAGGTGTGGAGGTGGTGTAAAGTCGGCCCGTTTGGTGCACAAACATGTTTAGCGGCGCCCTGCCCCGGGACAGGAGGCCAATGCAGATCATACACGGCAAACTGTGTGCTGCCAGTTCTTTGGTATTTTGATATCATGTCGTAATCATTCAGTGAAAAATATTTGAAATAAACAAAAAATGAATCATAGGAAATGTCTGAAATCCTCATTACTACCTAGAATAGATGGCTTAAGACTTGATATATTGTAGAGAGCAGCGGTGAAAATTCATGATGAAGCTGAAGAGAGCAAATAATTTACAGTCCAGGAATTCAGGGGTATTTTGGTTGATCGAAAAACGCCAGGCCTGTGTTGAATTGATTCGCTGCAAAAAGAGATTCCATCTCCATGTGCTCCCCATTACCTGTTCTGTGGCTCCAAATCAAACAAAACAGCAGCAACAACAGATCTTTGTTTGGTTACAACTACACTACCTAGTCCAGATGGAGAACAATGAAAAAAGACGATCCCTGCATCAAACAGCAACCGGCTTCAGATCACAGTCTCAACCTTTAATAAATAAAGAATAAAGGCTATTCATTCCAGTACACATCCATAACCAACAAAATGGTCATCAGTTAAGGTCAGAGAATCCACCTGAGAAAATCTGCATGGGAAAACAAAAGTGAAGAGCACTATCCCCCTCTTAGCAACTCCTGCCAACGTGCCCATAAGCAAGGCACTTTGATATGAAGCGTTTATGAACCCTAAATCCCTACCTGGATGAATAATGAGAATTTATGAATTGCCAGCTGTGGGCGTTTTAAAGGAAAATTCCACCCTAAAATATGTTTAAACTGTTTAAAAACAGGTTTGTGACTTACACTGACTTACCAGGGGTGTTTCATTTTACCATTAAACGCCATGTCTTCCAGTGACATCAGTGGATTCACTTTTACACTATTGAGCCAACGGACTGGAAAATATACAAGATCAAACAACAACATGGCTCCAGAAACACGACGTATATCACTAATCCAAGGCTCTAAATAGTGTTCAGTCATTTGCCCTGGTGGAGATGGCAGAGAGCTGGAGAATAGAGGCAACTTCTTCTTCTAACGCTTTTTTAAAAGAACTTGCTCAACTCTTTTGGCGAATGAAACGCTCCCACCGCTCCAGCTCCCACTTTATAATGAGCAATTTAAGATGCATGGTCGTCTTCCAAGTCGTTAAACTCAGCTCTGCACTGTGACATTTGGAAATGGAGCAATGGGGAAAATGCTGGAGGGGATGTTGGTACATATGCAATATACACACACACATCAGTTGACAGATTCCCATGTGAACACACCCAACTGTCATGCCTACACATGAGACCATGCAACC
>OMLB01034398.1:0-11112 GCA_900302555.1 Myripristis jacobus | reverse complement strand
ATCTAGCCGGCATGTAGGATTGTGGTTACCTGTGTTGTGTTGTAGTAGGCATCATTGTTGCACCTCATCTCTGCATTTTCATCTGCCCTTCAGTTTAGCATCTGTGCTAGCATTGTTAACTAGTGCTAGGTAACATTTCAAACATACTTTGCAGGACTGTTTATGGCATATGGCTCACAAGTGTGTGGGGTTCATAGACATTCCTTCATTCACACAGTCATTAAACACACATAATATCTTAAACATCATTTATTGGGATATTTGTGGGTTACCACATTGTTTGTATGTCTTTTGTTGGTTTCTGTACCTCTCCATGTCTCCATGCAGTTCCTGGTTAGAGTGGCAAACCAGAAGTGGGGGAGTCCACGCGGTTATATAGGAAGGGGGACCCGGGAGGTACCATGTGTAGGCCCATTCAGAGGGGGGTCTTGTTGTTAGTTTTACATGTGTGTTTTGGCAGGCTATACAGTGTGTAAACATAATATTTCTGTGTCAGTGTAGGCATAATAATGGGTAGAAGTACACAGGAATATGTATGTATGTGATTGAGGTATGGTATGCTTGATTGATTTATATTAACTGTGGTACTGTCTTGTAGGAGGGGCTTCCTGCATAAAACCGGGAGTAGAAACTCCGCTCGGCAGTGCGGCTTGGGCCTGGAAGGCAGAAACAGCTAGAGCCCCATGAGCCAGGGGGCCTAGTTTTGGTTCTTTTCCTGTTGTCTGTTTGACATCAGTATGTTTGGTTAAGTTGAAGAATTCTACTTCGATTTCTTTCTTTTTTTTTTTGGTATTTTTTCATGTTTTTGTAAATATAGCTTTTCAATTCAACTTTGCACAACTGCACTTCCACGCACTGGTGAAGGAAAATAAAAATAAAAACACCATGTGAAGAACCTGCGTCTGTCTCACTCTCTCCCTGATGAGCCAAATCCTACACACCTCATTGAATTTTAACAAAAAAGTCAGTAGTGCTATGAAGGGCAGCTTTTATCAACTTAGAACAATCAGCCAAACTAAAGCCATTTTTATCACATAAGGGCCTAGAAACAGTTCTCCATGCTTTTTCACCTCATCTGCAACTGATTCAGAATACAGCTGCCAGACTTTTAACTGGCACAAAGAGAAGACAGCACATCACTCCGGTCCTGGCTCAGCTGCATTGGTTACCAGTGAAATACAGAACTGATTTTAAAATTGTATTATTGGTTTTTAAGGCCCTACATGGATTAGCTCCACAATACATTACTAATCAGCTAATTCCGTATTCTACCCCCAGGTCACTGGGGTCATCCTCAGTATTACTCCTCTCAGTCACCCAATCATGTCTCAAAACCAAAGGTGACTGGGCTTTTTCTGTCGTTGCTTCCGGGCACTGGAACAGCTCCCGTGCAAGATAAAATCCTGTCCTAGATGAAGTCCTGTCCCACCACTGACACTTTTAAATCAAATTTAAAGACCAACCTTTTTTCTCTCGCTTTTAGTTCAGTCTGAGGTTGGCCAGTGTCAAGTCTATTCTTAATTTATCTCTAACATCCTCTTATCGAGTTTTAATCTGCTGATGGTTTTATTCCCGCTTTTCATGGTTTTATTCATTTATTTCCTTTTAACTTCTTATGTCTTATCCCAATATTTGTTTTTACCTTGTTTTGCACATGTAGTACTCTTTTAATCTTGTACATTTGTATTGTAAACCCTTCTGCCATGCTTCTAAAGCACTTTGCATCAAATCCCATTGTTTTTAATTGTGCTGTATAAATAAAATTACTTGACTTGAATTAAGTAACTTTTACACAGTGTTATGGTAATGCTAACAAATTCCATTGTCGGCATTTAAATACAAATTGCATGTGACCTGCATGTAGCTTGTAGATGGGAAAAATGTGACTCCAGCAGAGATCCATGTCACATGTGAGGGCAAAATAATCAGAGTTGGGACACTTTCAGCTACAATGTGAATGTAAGCTAAATGAGCACTTCTTTCTGGCCAGATTAAAGTCCATTTTTGCAGTTGAGGCTCATTCATTACCTCTGCAGCCTAATTTATGGATTCTGGTTAAATTATCCTCATTGCCACTCATCCGATTGTTTCAGAGGGATGGAGAGGTTTTATAAATGAAAATTCAGTGACAGAAAACATACTCCACTTTAGGTTCATGATTAAGTTTTTGGTCAAAAAGGCTTACAAGGAGACAGTCTTGTTTTGTGCCAGTCCTTCAGGAGGGGTAATGAAAGAGTCTTTGCTGAGGCCATGTCCAGCATCGGTTTTTGCAGATGTTGCCATATAAATGTATTTACCTTGAAAATCATAATGATGTTTATACATGATTCAAAGCACTGTCAACTTTTCTAAAGAAAGACCATTTAAAAACCTGTAATCAATCTTTGCAACCTCAATGATTTTATTTATTTATTATTTATTTATTTTCCAGAAATACAACAGTGCACAAGAAGTCACATCATCAATTTCATGCATTTAGTGTCATGGGGAGAAAATAATTATGCTAATATTTCCTCATTTCGCTCTGTGTGTATGTGTGTGTGCATGCATGTGTGTATGTGCATATATAAAATGTTACATAAATGATTATTTGTAAAAGTCATCATCTGAGTGAATTGCCAATAACGAAAGACTTCAATAAGTTAAAGATCTCCATAAAGTTTTCGCAAGGAGAAAGACAGTAGATAATTGGACAAGCCTTTCAACATGGGGATAAAGACGTGTTACAAGTAAACCCTCTAGAGCTTCATTATGACCAAAGACAGGAGGAGAGAGCCAGTCTGTGAAAATAATTGAACCAAGCAAAAGTCAGTAAAGGCTGGTGGATGGGAAAGAAATGAAAAAAAGAAAAAAGAAAAACAAATAAAACAAATAAAATGCAAAATATGATTGCATTAGCTACAGGGCAGAATATCAATTGCCTTAGACTATAATTTAATAAGTCACTAATTAAGTTACTGTCCAACTTTTTGGAGCCTGCTTTGTCTGACTGACTCACCAGGGAGTTTGTCCCAGCCTCTGTAGACTCTTCAGCTGAACTATCTAACTCCCGCTCCCTCCTCATGATGACAGCAGCAGCAGAGATAAGAGGACTAGGGGAGTCAGACTGGACTAGCTGTCATTTCCCAGAGCTCCATGCTAGAGGATAGGCCACATCAGAGGACAGTCAACTCTGTGGTGGGCTGCATCAAGCTTAATGAGCCATAAGCACATGGAAATAGATCATTAATACTGACTGATGTTTAGGTCTCATGGGATTGTAACTGGTGTGAGATGTGTTCTAGCTGACGATGGCTGCATGATGAGGAACTCCTTGTCCATGTGGGGCCCTGAGTTTTAGTTCCAAAACCATAATGTGAAAAATATTAGGAACATTCAGTAGCTATGGGAAAACAAGTAGAGAAAAGTTTTAGTTTTTATATGATAAAACTTAAGATTTGAGGCTTCTGTGATTAATGGCTTGAATATCACACACAACTGGTTCACATCCACTTAAAGGGAAAGTTCCCCTGTTTTGAAAAATGTGATATTATTTCCCTTCCCCCTAGCTTTTCTGTAGGACAGTAGTGGTGTTATCTTCCTCTCATTGTTACTGAGTGCTGGATACTGGCTGGATGCTGTTAGCCTCCTGCCACTGAGGTGGACTTGCACCCAGCTAACATTCTGAAAAATAACTGCCTTCATCCACCCAGAATGAGTGAACTATTCGTTTAATGGGCCAAATGGACAATATACACCACTGAAGGTGTGCCATTCTTTCTTTGTGCCATTCGTGAGAGAACAGCATTGCTCTGCTTCACCACAACATACAAACATGGCTGAGAGCTGAAATCTGTGCAGATCTTGAGAGGATGCATCACATAAATGATGGTAATCAACTCAGAGACCTCACTTTATCCTGTTGCAAAATAATATCCCATCAGCATGGAGGACAATCTGATCTGCATTAAATATTATTTAAGTGTCATTCTTCTATCAGATGTCACAAAGAGATGAATGTAGTGATGAATACCAAAAAGATGCATGCAAGTCGATGGGGCACCTGTGTAGGCAGCCGGATTGTGAACTGTTGCTATGGCAACCACCACTTACTGAATCCAGATTTCTGTGTCTGTTTCTGGAGTTGCAGAGAAATCTGGCCCCCCTTCACATGGGGACCGAAGCAAAATCGCAAATACTGGCAACTTATTTGTGAACCATCTCGTTCCATACTTGTACTCGTTCCATACATCTGCACCAACTGTACAAGATGCTGGTCACAAGTGGCAGCCAGAGATACCTTCTGAATTTTTAAAAGTCTATATGGAATGACTGTCCGCAGTTCCTTTAAGGTGACAACAGTAAATGTCATTGTCTTACTCTGTGTCTTGATCTAATGTAAGATAAAGAGATTTCATTCCAAGTCAAAGTCAGACATTCACAGTGGGGTAATTGTAACTTTTGAATGTCCAGCTCCGGAAAAACAGGGAAGAAATATGAAGGCTTCAACATTTGATTTGTCTATTGTGAAATTTTTTTTACTCCTGATACAGCTACAAAACAAATATTCCACTTTTCTGCTAATCTTTTCCCAAAGCAAGCAGTCATATTTTAGCCATGCCATGTTGTAAATAATTAGTTATTCCTCTATTGTTAGCTGAGTTAAATCAGCTTATTTGGAGAGCACATTTAAAAACAACAAAGGCTTTACAGAGAGATTAAAATGATTACAATCAAACAAAAACACAGGAATGGTCAAATATATACACAGGAATGATCACATAAAAACACAGACATAAATAGAAGGATATAAGTAAAGTATAGCATATCTTGGAAAATCAAAACAAACGCAGCATTGCACAAACAAACAAATAAAATGCAAATAAAAGCCAGGGAGTGGTCTGTGGTGGTCATCATAATAACAATTAAGAGGCTGATGAAAAGAGATGGGTCTTTAGATGGATTGTCAATCAATGAGGGTGTGGGGGTTAGGGTTGGGGGGGGTCTAATTGTTAGGGGCTAGGGTGTGGATACCTGACCCAAGCTTGTCAGGACCTGACAGGTTGGCCCAAGTTTGGACAAAAATTTTGAAATTATGTTCGTGTTCGGGTCGGGTTTGGCCATGTAGGCATTAGTTTAGTGAAACTCCAGTGTAAAATAAATAAAAATAATGGACCTATTGTCTGTTCTGGGCAACTTCCTGTATGGTGCTGGAGTTTAGTGATGGAGGTCTAGCAAAAACGGGCTCAGGTCGGGTTCAGACACAAAAAAAGAATGCCTGTCTGGTTCGGGTCGGGCTCAGTTTCTAGGCCCTTGGGTTAGAGTCGAGTTCAGACAAAAATATGTGGTCTGATCTGCACTTTGTTAGGGGCAAAGTTATCCACAATTTAGGGTCAACAGCTGAAATTGCTTGATCACCTTTGTCTTGTTACATCACTCTGCACCCCGACTGGCCTTGCAGTGGTAGTGCAAGAGACTTTGGGTGGTTTGTGGGCTAAATTACCTTCTCAACACACTCTTGAGGCTGGTGCTCACCATGTTCCCTTTTGAGCATTGTTTTTTTTTTTATGTTCTTAACTTGATTTCAACTGGAGTTATATATTTGAAATAAAACACCCACTTTTGGAGACTCTGGTGTCTCCACTTTTTGTTGCAACCCACATGTGGGGGCTCATCAGGGATCTTCTCGACTCTTTTTGTGAGGACCAGACCACAGAGTTTTTAGTAGAAGGTGAGGGAAGATTTACTGTGTGGTTGATCAAACCCTCTTGGTGGCTGTGCTACCCTTCCATTGGAGCACTTGTTTGTTATTTTGCTTTATTGTTTTTGGTGGTTATCCCAGGTGGGGGTACACTTTAGAGTCAGGCAGGGGACTATATCCCTGGTCTGCTGCCTGTTCACGAGTTTGACGAGTTGCCACGGGCCTGGTGTACCAGGGGTGTCAAACCATCTGCCATGAATGCCCCAATGTGATTTCACTGAGTAGTTCCTTTGTGCTTGAAGGTAAGCTAATCAGTGAAAACCTGCAGTCACCTGGCCCTCCATGGCACATGGTTTGACACCCCTGTGGTATGCCATCAGACTGGATATGTTGTGGGGGTTTTATGATGGGTTGAGAGCTGCTCAATAAACTAAAAACAGTGATGCTCCAGTGATGCTCTGTACGATTGGAGAGCAGGGTGTTTTTGTGACCTGTGTTTTCAGTTGCTTCGTTTTTGTGAACATTGTGGCTTGCGGTAAGCCATTCAGTGCATAGTATGAGCTTGGAGCTTTTTCGAGACCATTTGCTACTGACAGTCTTGTGGTTAGTGCAGGTAAACTATGTGCTTTTGAGGAGCTGGCATGTGGTGTTCTGTGTGTTGCAGCTGTGTGTAGCCATGCCCAGATGTGATGTGACCTGTAGTGGTGTGGGAAAATAGGCCTACTTTTGCAGATCACTTGTGGATGTAGCTGACGAGGTGAGAAGTCTGCAACTTTGTGAGGTAGTGTGGGTGTGGCTTGTGCGCACTATGGGACCACTTTGTATGCAACCATTTGTGCTGTGGTGACAAGTTAACTTTTGCTTGGGATTAATTGTTAATTGTAATAACTTAATACCCATTATTGACAGTGAGAAAAGGGTAATGAGTGAAACAGCATGGAAAAAATTGGATTAGTGTGCACAGCTCCAAACAAAGCATTACTGTGCATAATTAGCCTTGTTGTTATGTTTTTCCTGATTGAACAGTCATATGTGACAAAGACTGGTTGAAAAATGGGGTGCAAAACACCTGAAGTTTTTATGGTGAAATATAAATTCACCATTGTGGGAAAAAAATGCTTTCATTGGGTAGGAGTGGATATTTCTTTAGTATTGGCAGCATGAAGGAAATGACTTTTTGATTACCTTTGCCATTTTTGCCAGTTTTATATTTCATCGTGCCTTTTGTGTCAATCTTTGTTCTTCAGTGCCTGATGAAGTTCTATGACCATCAAATATTGCATTTTTTTTTTTTTTAAATTGGGGAGCTTTGCAAGCTACAAGCTACATGAATGTGAGAGATGTTACAGTTCACATCTTACTCAAAGACACATTCATGAGTGTCAGTGTCCAATTTATTAATTGGAAGAGCTGTGTTTTGTCAGCATCTTAATTTTAATCATTTTAATGAATGTTTAAAATTTCCAAATATAAATTAATTAACTTAACAAGGATAGTATATTTAGCTGACTATCTAAATTTGGCCATCCAATTTAATTAAAAGGGCTGAAGGCCTGTGAAGGTTTCTGAATTCTAAATAGCAAAGGATGGCTTCATTCAGTAAATGGACAGCTAAAGCCAAACTACTGTGTAACAATGAATTTAGTGTGTGTGTGTGCGTGTGTGCATATATGTGTGTGTGTATGTATTAGTCAGGGTGTTTCCCTGCCTTCTGCCCAGTGCATGCTGGGATAGGTTCCAGCCCCCTGCTGGAATCCTGATTAGGACTAAACGAGTATGAAAAATGGATGGATGGATACTACTGTATGTATCAAAAAGCAAAAGACAATGCAATTCAAGTATAAGAGGATTTCTGCAAACAGGGCCTCTTTGATGATCACAGCTGGGCCCTGGCCGACAGAGAATGGCTGTACACAGCTGTTTATATAGTGCACATGATGTCACGCCTTTTTTCCCTCACACTTTTATCTATTCAGTTTTACACCAAATATGGGGGCTCTCACAATCAGTATGCTGCCATGAACTACTTATAAAACAGCATAATGAAAACATAAAATAAAATAACAATACTAGCAGCTGGGTGGCTCATCTGGGACAGCATGTATCCAGTCTTTACTGCAGCAGCCTGGGTTCAAATCTGGCCCTCACCCTTTGTTGCATGTCATCCCCTCTTTCTGCCCTGCCTTTCCAGTGTCTTCCTACTGTCACTGTCAAATAACACAGAAACATTAATAGAAAAAATGTAATGAATTTATAATGTAGTAAGTCATAATAGAGAGTTAGTAGTGTCAGTTGCACATTGTGCACACAGGATTATGCAACCTTGCATTATGTATTGGAAGGGGAGAAGCAGCCTCTAGGATATATCCCCTAATCTCTAATGGTGGAAAGTTAACAATTCTGACATAATCTAACAAAAAAAAAAAAAAAAAAAAGGTTGCCACATCTTCAGGAACTGCCTGGATGAGCCCATTAGACTGAGTCAAATTTTTCAAGTTTAAAGGCCCCATGGCGTCCACTTTTCCAGGGTTTTATTTGAACTGTTGATATCCCTAGCAAGATGTATTTGTGGTTTTGAGTACCTGTGGTCTGCTAAATATAGTTTTACAGCTCCTCTTTCTTGCCTTTCTCCCGAAGCTCTGGCAGCACGATTCCTTTAGCCAATCAGAAGAGAGAATCAATACCTCTCCGCTGATTGGCTGGCTGTTCTCTGAGTGACATATTGTCAGGCCAGTCACAGGCAAGTTAACAGCTATAATGTTATCAATGGTACGAATGAAAAACTTCACAACTTCCGAAAATGTTGCCATCTTGATTAGACAGAGACAAAAAAATCACTTACTGGAGTTGACGCTGGTCCAGACAATGTGGGGACAGCAGGATCCTTTACCAATAGTTTCTTTGCGAAACCGGCATTGTATTGTGTGAGGTTGATAAAACAGTCGGCGCTGAAATGAGCCAAACAGACGAGCAAATTTGGACTAAAATCCCGTGGGACCCGGGAAAAACTGACCATCAGCCACTGGTCTGTAACTTGTGTTTCTTTTGGAAGAGTGTGCAATGAAACATGAGTCACCTTGCCTCCGTCTATGGTGCAACAACGTTTCTTCGACATGTCGCTAACTTGTTACCTTGTTACCTGGGGAGCGGAGGCGGGCTGGCTAGTTTAAGTGGGCGGTGTAGCCTTATGTGTGACATCACAGAGAGGAGGAAGTGCTGTCCGCTCGTCTTACAGGCAGAGTTTCAAAGAACGGGCTGTGTGCATTCCTCTATTTATCACAGGTTTAATGCATAGGACAGTATTTATGTGGCCCCAAGACCTTCCCTATCATGAAAAAACAACGAAAATTGCCATTTTTCATGCCATGGGGCCTTTTAAAATGGCTGATATAGTAAAACTCTGTACTGCAAATAAAATTGGGATTCTGTATGATAGCCATTTAACTGTAGTTATGTGATTTGTTCATGCAGTTTATTTCAGAGGACCACAGCATGAAACTGGTGTTGCTTTCAATTCAATTAGATTTTTTTTTACTTAAATCATATGAAATCAATTGGAATCAGGGATCAATAAGAATTGGAAACTATAAGCAGAACTTATAAAACCAGAATCAAAACCTGAATCAATAAAAATCTAACCGATACCCAACACAAAAAAATGATTGATAAAAAGCAGTGCAGCAGCAGGTGTCTGGTGTCTGTCAATATGTTTTGACTTTTTGAAGAGAATTGCTAAACAATTTCCTGTTATTCCTGTGTCCTCTTCTGCAGAACTTGTACCAGAACCGGTTCCTGGGCCTGGCGGCCATGGCCTCCCCAACCCGGAACAGCCAGACCCGCCGGCGCTGTAAGGATGTGGGTCGCCTCGGCTTCAGCACAGAGACCCAGACTGTCACTGGGCTGAACCAGGAGGCCTTCATGCTGGGGCTGCAGCGATCCACCAGTGACACCGATCTTGTCTCCCCAGAAACCCGGTCCACTCTCACTGTCAGCTCCTCCCACTACACCATTGGCCAGTCCCAGGAGCTGGTGATCACATGGGACATCAAGGAGGAGGTGGATGCTGGGGATTGGATCGGAATGTACCTTGTTGGTAAGTCACACCGTGATAAGACAAGATAGCATCATTAGCATTTGATGGATATGGATATGGATATGGATTTGGATTTGGAATTTGGAAGGTGATGACATTCTGATAAAATCTAAAATGTTTAATATTTTTGGAAGTCTTTAGTCTTGGCCCATGCAAACAGTCAAGTTCCATGACGTGGACATTGTTAATAACCAATAAGAGCACTCTCTCCAGCACCACACAGGAAGCTACAAGTAGATAGTAAACATGGCAGGGACTCCGGGGAGGAGCAAGAATGTGAAAAAGTCTCGCTCAACAAGTCTTGTATGTGTATTAAAGTGTGTGTGTAATGGCGCTGTAAGCTTCCACCATTCTCCGGCTGTCATGTTATAATAACCAGGACTGATATTCAAGGTAACCCAGACAGACAGACAGAGAGGCAGACACACACACACACACACACACACACATACACAGAGATGCACATGCAGACAGGCACACATGCCAGTATTATTCATAATTCACCTGAAAAAGTCTCACTAAAATATTCCTATAATATTCCTTTTTGTCAGAATCGCTTTAAAATAACTGAATAGATTTTTTCCCATCCCTAAAATATATGCACATATTGCACAGAATCTGATCAAAATAGTGCAGCACCATCAATTTAAGTTGACATTTGATAAGTATTCATCTGTCCCAAGTTATTGAATCTTTACATTATGAGTAGTAGATTCATTTTGTCATTGACTTTGTCAAACAACCTAGATCTCAAAGTGATCACATGCCTTGCAAGGTGAGATAAACCAAAGAACTCTTCACATTTTATCAAGTTGGAGTTTTCTGTTACCACAGGTTTGCTCCAGCGAATGAAGAGTCCCAGGCATATCATCAGAAATCCAAATAACATGAAACCGATGTGCCTTCTGTTGTTGTGTGTACAGGAACATGGACTGCATTTACAACAAATGGCTTCAGTAGATGTAACCGTGTGCTCTGGTTTCATCTCTTCTCACAGATGAGGTTTTGTCAGAGAACTTTCTGGACTATAAAAACCGAGGTGTCAATGGTTCTCAAAAGGGACAAATTGTTTGGAAGATCGACTCGAGCTCCTGCTTCACTGAGTGTGAGTAACAAAACTCTCCTTTTGGACTGCATATTTATTTTTCAAATTATGAAGTATTGAAAGAAAGTAACACTACTCATATTTTGAACTGTTCTGCTGATAGCCTATACTTTGCCAGTGTTTGAAATATTTAAATTTAAACATTTTAATGCAGAAAATGACAAAGTATTCAGCTTTTTCTCTTTTTTGTATAGAGGTCTGCTTTTAATAGTGTTTCATGTTCTGAGGCATTGG
>OMLB01034397.1:0-16780 GCA_900302555.1 Myripristis jacobus | reverse complement strand
GCCATTTGTCATCTTTCTCAAGGGACAGAAGACAGATGACACCAACTTGCTGGCGATAATGCCTGGGTGCATTCCTGAGTGAGCTCTGGGGACACATCCATTAGCCAGGCTCTCAGATCGGGCCAAATTATCTCCACGATGTCCAGTCCCACAACAGCCTCTTCCCCCTCCTTCACAACATTGCAGCAGAGTGGGTTTGCTGCAACCCTCTCCAGGGAAGTATGTCCCCACTCAGAACAAGGAAAGGAACCCTAAGGAATTACCAAAGCTCATGCTTCTATGTAGCTAAGTGCACTTCAGCTACCCTTGTACCCATCCATCACAAGCTGGACATATTACATCGGCTAATTGACGCAAATGTAATGTACCAGGCAGGCCTGCAAGAAACATCTTGATAAAAAAAGAAAAGAAAAACATTAGAGCCCATCTAATCCATAATTCCATCTGTTCTCCATGTGCTTTTTTTGGGTGTGTGTTTGTTTTGACTTGTCTTTATAACAGCATACATTTTACAGCAAAAAAGAAAATGAGAGGGTAGACACCCTCATCTCCAACTCCACATTGTCACTCTGTGTTCCAGGGAAACGACCACAGATGGTGGCCTCTACAGACTTTGCTATGGTGAACTTGTGTTGCCCTCTCGGTAATTCTGCGCCACTGCTTCTCGCAACCGTAAGTGGGGATGGAGTTTACCCGCAGTTAATCGCGCTGGACGGCAAATGTCATGTCTGACAAACAAGCTGCAAAGTACGTTGGAGCAGCCTGCCACTTCAGTAGGTTGCTTTCTTCTCCCAGAGGTCTGTGTGCGGTGAAATGACGCAGAGGTCCTGACAACCTGCCAGTCACTTGTCAGTCAGCTGGGAGAAGTTTACTGAGCTGCTGTCTAAGCCGTCCTGTACCAAGTGAGGTAGTGGATGAAAGAGTCCATTGAGAATACCATGCAGCCATCCTTCACAAAAGAAAATATGCTGCCAAAGTGGAGGTGCGATCACAGCCCCTGCTAACAAGAGCTAAATTTAGTCAAGGAGGCCGGTAAAAAGGAACTTGGCACTTTCTGGGGAGTTGGACAAAAGGTGTATGGAATATTGGAGAAGAGAATCTGGGTCGTCCAGGGTGGTCTCTTTGGAGCCCATAAACCATCCTGGGACTCTTCTCTCCTTCAGTCCTCTCGAGGCAGGAGTAGTTAAACTTGATAAGGTGAGAAGGAGGGGAGGGGGTTGTTGAAAACTGCAGAAATCGGCGATTGAGGATTCCCAGGGTTGTCATTGAAGCTGCACTGAAAAAAAAATGAAGAAGTGGCAAGAGTCTCCCTCACACTAGCAACTGCCAGAGCTTAATCGTGACAGTCATGTTTTACGACGTGTTGTCTCTAAATGTATTATTGAGGGTTTCTTTCGACCAGGCGGCTCTCTATTTAACTTTGTTTTGTTAAAGTAAGGAATTCTTGGTGACAGCGTTTCGCACACACAACCATTAACTTTTGTGCCTGCACATAAATAAATTGCCAATGAGGAAAATACTGCAGTTGGCTCGCGCTGGAGCAGGAACCGTGGCCAAGGCGCTCAGCACAAAGACTGGATTCTTGACACAGCATAAACAAGGGGACACATTTTTACACATGACCTAATTATATGTTAGCTATAAATTATCATTATAGTGGCGAGCACTATACTATCCGTCTTTATAAAGCCTCTACAGAATAGTTGCCTAATGAGAGTATAGCCATAAAGCATAAATCTTATTCTAGTCACCATGATCCTGTCATGCGAGACTATGGTGGCAATTTTTCACTTTGGCATTTTTTACAACAGTCCCTTAAGAGTGCTCATTTTCTACTCTTAGGGTGTATTCCTACTCTCACTCTACTCATCTATCACTGACGGAATGACCACCCACCTCCTTTCACCAACCTTAACCAAGAGGAAACAAGTGTTTGAACAAGATTACCAGTCCCTTGCACTGGCTGATTGCTTTTTTGGATGTTGTGCAAAGTGCTGGGCATCTGAATGGCTCTTTTGTTCCACAGCCAGACTGGGCAGGGTCAGAGGTCACCCAACTGCCTGCTCCCACAATACCTCTTGCTGTCTGCCTGGACGTGTGCCAGCTAAATGCTGTCATGTTTGGACAATGGTGTAGCTTTCGGCTGACTGACTCATGACAGCTTCATCATCTTAACCAATGATGCAGTGCCTTGATCTCTGATCACCGGGGCCATCATTGCTGAGTTGTGAATAATAAGTCTGACTAACTTTAACCTCACAGTGCTAGATTTTAATCCACAGTGAAATCTAGTAATGCCCAAATAATGCCAAGGTAGCTGGATTCTTTAACCTTTATAAAGATGACTCAAAGTACAGAGGCCCACATGAGGAAGATACAGTCATACTTTTGTTCTGGAACAGCACTGCTCATACCTCCATTTTTGTCCACTGATACATAAAGGTGTGTGTTCTGTGAAAGAAAGGATACAGACAGAGAGGGAGGCTAACACAAAAAAGACAGAGCAATGCTCCCCCCCGCCTTTCCTCTCAATATTGCCATCAGTCTTTTTCCAGATGCATCAATTCAAAAGCAAGGTTTATATATTCCAGTTGCTATTATATTGGTAACATGGGGCCTCTCTCCACAGAGCGGCTTCAGCTGTGCGGCAGACATTACAATTTATCACCATCTCTTTTCCCGCCACTAAAAAAGGAACTCGCTCAATCAGTGCCAATCTTTTCATGGGAGACTTTTTGTCGGAGTTCCTGATCAGTGAACGAATCCAAGAAACAGTCCTCTGCCTATCACGGGCTGTTTAATGCGCGAGAATGGCGTCCATTCAGAACAATGTAAATCAAGGTTTTTGCATTGCTCAAAAGTACTGCAACTGCCCATGTATGGTGGAGCATGTCTGGGAGGTTTGTGATCTGTACGTTGGATCAAATTCCAGTTCCTGTCACAGTATCCTCATAGAAACATCTGGGAGTCATCTGTTCTACCATAAGAGGCCCCCTGTGAACAGGTGTGTGTCTGCGGCCATGACCTTATGACCTTAGTCTTGACCCTTGACCCCTTGTTATGGGTGAGAGTCTCTTTGAACCCAGCAGCCCCACTGGACACAGACTAAAAGGCTCACTATGCTCACTCAGTCAGCACAGCCAAGGTCACATAAATGTGGACAAAACAGAAACCGTGCACAAATTTGGATAATCTGCAGTATGTCTGTGGAGGTTCTCAGCAATCCAGGTCATGGTTATCCACAGAGTTGAATTGAGGGCAACTGGACATGTTTGTACATTCACAAAGACGTTTCACTTCTCATCCAAGAAGCTCCTTCAGTGGTGGGGAGTTCCAGGTGTGGGGATGTAATCCAGGTCGTTGGACAACTAACGACCAATGTCCAACAACCTGGATAACATCCCCACGTTAAATGAGTGGGACTCCAAATCAGTCTGTCAGAACTGAAGGAGCCTCTTGGAGAAGTGAAACATCTTTGAAAATCTACAAACAAGTCCAGCTGCCCTCAATTCAACTCTGTGTGGAGCAGCTACAGTAATAATACACTGTGAGGTGAAGGAGCTGAGATGATAAGCCAATGTCATTGTGTGCAGACACTGGAAAGGTAAACAAAGCAGCACTGGCTTTGCATACCCCTGTCACAGCAAAGACAACCACTGACAAAGCCCATGAAGCCAGCGTGAAATAAACTGTTCTGTCCTCTCTCAAAAGACTTTCATCTCAACCCAGAGGAAGTAGTGGACTGCCTAAAAATAGCCAACCAATTTTGTTGTCCCACCAGCTGATTTTTGTCTTTGGTCTGGTCTTGACCATAATTAGGTCCAAGCAAACCAGCTGAGCCCCCAATACGCTCTGGAAAGTGCTGAAAAAATGACAAACTGCCCTTCTTCTACCATTTTTTTCCTTCTCTTTTTTAGTAGATGCAGCACTCAGAGTGGCGACCTAGCAGGGTGCTGCACCACGCAATAACTATCTCATGCACTCTCCATGGATGACAGAATAATAACAAACACTTCCTGTTTATCTCTACAGATGGCCAGAACAGTGTGTTCTGAGCCACCGTCCATCTCCACACAAATCCTTTGGCTATCTCGTTTTAACTCTGTAGCAAATTATGCACCCAACAGTAAATTCAGAGACAGCACAAAGTCGCTGCCAAAAAAATGCCATCTTTTTTTCTGAAGCCTCATCCTGTCCAATGCGTTCCAACCACACCCCTCCCAAAAAAAACTACAACTCAGCAGTTTTGCAGCCTGCACTTCAAAAAGGTCCTGGCTGACAAACATGCAACATGTCAGTATAGGGAGGCCGGCTGCTTTATGCCAAATTACAACTGATTCTTGACCTTTCCAACATTATTCAAGTGAGGTGCAACGATTCCTTCAGTGCATCAATGCTTTATAAACTCTGGTGATTCAACTGAATCAGTCTGCTAAAAGCACGCAGAGGTAAGAAATCAGAATGAATTCCTTGGATGGATTGAAAGGATCTATATGACATGCATTGATACAGTCACCATTCTTGAAAATAAATAAATAAATAAATGAATAAAATTTGGTGATCAGACCTTTTTTGTTGATAGATACTGTCTTATATGACTGCATGTGTTTATTTAATGGGTATGAAATTTTGCCTTAAAGTACTCAATTAAATCATTGACTAATGTCATTGACAAACTCAAAGTAAACTGAATTGTTCCAAATAGAAAATGGCATTATTTACAATTGTATTTAAGTGAGTGCTTTAGACTCAACCAACTAAAAACATGGAATAATCATGAAATTATAAGGTTGAGTCTACATGGTGCTGACTCACTGAAAAATTATGTCTGAATGGTCCTTACTACAGTCGGATTGCACCTTTAAATGGAGCTGCCAGCTAGTGAACTATAAATTGAATCAATGTGAGACTTACATCCCTATTACTCAAGCACATGTGCCTTGTGCTGCATCCAATTCCAAAGACAGTTTGTTTGTCCTGAAGTCCGTCTGTCCAGCTGTATCGTATGTGGTGGGAATGGTCAGATGGGCTATTATACTGATTTACTAGCACCTCAAGTTAAGGAGCCCTTTGCCGCATCCTGTCCCCCAGCTGAGAAGGGGCTCCCTAAAATTTATATTCTTCCTTGACAGGGTGACCCCTTATGACTTTACAGTGCAGAGTCACGTGGACGGAGCTGCTGTTGTCCACCGGGTCATGATGTTCCTACGGCGGTTAAGGGGAACAAAGTGAGATGAAGGGTGCTTGAGATACATAGCTCCAGGGTTGGGTCAGCGCTTGCTGATAGGCAACGCTTAGCCTCATTTGCAGGAAGCTCTCAGGCATGGACATGTACACAAACGCAGATTGCAATTCAGCCAAACTGATAAGAGCCCAATCTTGAGTTGTCACTCCATCCTCTGTGCTCTGTGCCATGGTGCACTAACCGATGTTATGGCCGCAGATTAACGCACCAGCTCTCCAAAATCCCACTCATACACATTCATCAAGTAGTGCTACTCTACTTAACTGAGTAAGCTTATGCAAATGAGGCACTGAATAAACTCTTGAGCCGAGTACAGGATGAAATTGCAGTATATGACCAATTGTTGAGGCTGGAGGGTGTGAGAGAGAATGTGTGTACATGTAACGCCACACTGTATATCTGTGTGTGGAGGGGGAATGGTGTTGCTGAGGGGGCTGATTGTGTGTGGATTACCCCCGAGTGTGGTAAACGGTGGTGTTGATTAAAGCCAGCTGGGCCCAGGGCAGTCACTATAGAGCAAAGCACCACGCGCCCCTGAAATCCATCTGGCTTCACACACACACACACACACACACACACACGCACACACATACACACCTACAGCTTAACTTGAGCCCAAATATTCAAGCCCAACTTGACCTTTGCCTGAAAAAGATCTGTCTGGAACTGACTTGAACATGAAAAATAAAAAAAAAGGCTATTTCTTTTCTAAGCCCAGAATAGGCTAATATGATGATAACACATCACGCAACATCTCCCCCTTCATTATTCTTTAGAATTATAATATAGTTTGACAGAAATGAGAAGAAAAGTCTCATTCCCAGAGAGGCAGGAATCACTAAGAATCAAGAGGACTGGAATCATAAAATTGACTGTCTGTAACACATAAATTTAGATATAACCTATACAAACCAAAGCAGACTATGCTGCTTTCTGAGTCTCCCCACAAGTAGTTAAGAGAAAAAATTAAAAATAGAGTCAATGCCCCTACCCTAACTCCACCTGAACCGAAATCACAGCCTAAACCGAACCAAAACAGTTGGGTCCCGTTGGGTTTGGTTTGGAAATTAATGTCAAGCTCTCCACACCACTACAAGCACACAAACAAGTTTTCAGTGCACAGTTTTCATGCACCATCACTGTCCACAAACAACCATGATGCATTGCAAAACCGAGCTGGTGGTATGAATGCTTGGTGAGGCAATGCCAGCAGCACTCGTCAGTTGGAATCTGGCCTCCTCTGTGCTCTGTGAAGACAAACACAACAAGTGGCAGAGACCAAAAAAAAAAAAGGCCTCATTCAATGCAAAGATAGGACAAACTCTAAATAGAACCACAACAAAAAGCACATGGGTAAAATGGATGCAGACAAGCGTGTGCACAAACACTATTCTTGAGATGGCTTTCAACAGTAGAAATATGAGTACACAGACAGACAGACAGACACACACACAGACATTACTGCAAAGGACCATGGTTGCCAGCTAGGGAATACTCAATAGTATGACCTCCACTGAGGTGAATGAGCAGTGCATCCTCAGGGACATTCTAACTGCAGTCATGTGTAGCGTCCAGCCAAAACTATAGGCATCATTTAGTGATTCACTATAAATTTATTTAAATGCAATGCAGATGTTTCCTTACCCATGCTTAAAAAAATGCATAGGGTTGCAGGAACATAAGTTGCACTGAAATCCGAGTGCAGGTTATAAGCGAGAAAAAAAAGTTTGAAGTCGTCACACAATGAGCAGTTGTCTCATTCGCTCGCCTCTGCAGGACCAAAAACCTGGTCTATGCAAGAGCCTTGACCCCTGCAGTACAAATCTGGGTTAATCACATCTGCTCTGGCTGCGTACAATCAACACACATTGTTCCGATTACATGCTATTTAAGTTAAATGACCAGGTTGAGCGCTGGGCTTCGAAATTGTTGTCCCGTCGCACGCTGCACCAAAAATGTGGGTCAGCATTTTTACCCTGCAGCTTTTCCTCTCCCTGTATATCGGTTTCCTTCGCAGAACAATGAGTCTGTCGTGTTTTTTTGTTTTTTCAGAGTCTGTTGGACTGTAGTTATTCTACTGGCATTATTACGACCACAACAGCCATTGTACAGCACACAGACTCTTAACCCCTCCGACCTCTGAGATGCAGGAGTGGCATGAGACAAAACTCAGCGACCCCAACTTCTTCTCTTTCTTTAAAACATTCACACTGTGGCCAAGCTTGACAGAATTTCCAGGAGTTTCCATAGTCATGAGCATTGATTGTAAACACCAGGAAAAGAGGAGGAAGGGATCTGATCGATGGGAGGATGAGGGGGAAAGGGCTCAAAAGCAACTTCATCTTCGTCCAGTGTCAACAGCCGGCTGTTTGAGTGGCACTGCTCCTTGGGGGATCCAAAATGGCTTACTCAGCTTTGGCCTAGTATTCTAGTTTCACTGGAGACAACGGTTAAAGCAGGGAAACCGAGCCAAACTGGCAAGGTGTGCATGTCTGCGACTGCTAAAACGCTTCCAAGGTAGAATACCACAGCTAAAAATACACTTACAGCAAAAGTAATTCCAATTAATATATCAACTAAATGTGAAGATTGTTATTAGAAGTGAATTACATTGAGAAAAAAACGGAATAGAAGATGGTCTGGGAAATGTACTGCACACTGCTGAGCGGTAGCCCAAAGCCGAGACAGATTTATGATCAGCGCCTGCTTTAATACTGAGTCAACTTTATGTGAATGTGTGTGTGTGTATGTGCATTCTAATAAATGCAACACACACACAGATCTCAGCAGGGCTTCTTCCCTCCAGTCTGTATCGGAGGCCAGGCCAGCAGGTCTCCATGACTCTGATCACCAGCTCCCTTTCCTCTTCCTAAACGTGTGGATGGAATGTCAGGAAGGCAGGGTGATGACGGGCAGGGTGTGTGTAAGTGTGTTACTTCCTGTGTGCTGTGCGTGAGCATAAGCTTGCACACATACAGTAAAACTGGAGTACGTGTGTACTCATGTGTGTACATTTGTTTAAATACTTCAACTATAGCCATGTGTAGCCTCTGACTCTAGCGCTCTCTAATTTTCTTTCCAGCCCTCATACTTGCAGAAGAAAGGTGGTTTGTTTGGACCTCAAAGACCCTGTTTATCCCTGGCTGGAAAGGTGGAAAAAGGACAGGATAGAAAAATAAGGCTTGCTGTGGCTTGTGATCCCTACCGAGGGCTGTAGGAGCACCATCCAAGGGGTGAGAGATAAAGAATGCGCGAGATTTCCTGCCTCGCGGCACACTGCTCCCCAAACATCGCCCGGTTTATGTACTGCGGCCCGTCGCCAAGGCAACCTGGCAGCAAATCAGGGCCCAGCAAAAGAGTGTTGGTGATCCAAGGAAGAGAAAGAGAGAGGCAAGGCAGTTTTAAAGACACAAGGCATATTATTATTGCAGTGAAATGAATCACGATCGAAATAAGAAGAAAGATTTTTTTTTTCAAAGCACCATTATCTAAATGTAATCATTCAAGACTTATATCTCTGAACATGGAAGAATGGGTATACATGGCAAACCAGAAGCCACAGGAACATACAGTGCTTCATATAACTGCCATTACAGCAGATCCAAAATACACACATACATCCTATTGGAATCCATGGGAAAATCTTAAAGTTGAACCATCTCCATTGTGATTCAACTCTAACTCAATATATAGAACGTAATTCTTGGCAAAAATGTCCCTCGTTCCCTTCTGGCTGTAAACCCTTGATATGCCACAACTACTTTTTCAGTGGTATTAAAAAAAAACCCAACAATAATAATAATTCCAACCTTTCATCCATATTTCTTACATCCACATTAAAGAGGGCTTTTGTGTCACAGCTTCTGTAATAACCTGGATCACTCTAGCAGTTAATTGTGCATTTAAAGGATTTGTTAGTCAGTGCGGCAGGGTGGGGGTTTGGGTGGTGGGGTCCGATATTGCAGCATTAATGTCTCCATCAGGGGCCCAGTCTGTCTGTCTAATACCTTTAATCCACCCCCACCACTATTATCACTCCCAATAGATGTGGTCAAGGGCACGGTTACAGTCCAGGAGCAGCACTGCAACAGCGCTATTCTTTTTTCCCCTCCCCCTCTATCTCTGTGTCAGTCTTTCCTCTCTCTCGTAAACAGCAGAGCTAATACCTATGGCTGGTGGATGAGACCCTGTCAGCAGAGGGTCGAATTGTGATGATGGAGGAAGGTTGGACTCCAGAATGCCATTTTCTAGATGTACCCCCGCCTGAAGACATTATTGTAGGCAACGGTTCTGATATTGCATGAAAATGGCTCATTGGGCCATAAGCTGTTGAGAGAGAAAGAGACGGGAAGAGAAAATACATCAGCCTCCAGTAAGTGTGTGGCTGAAACAGTCAGATGGTTTGGCACACAGAGCGGTGGCTTATGGGTTATCTCTCCATCACTCCATCGCTGACAGGATGGACCTTTCAGTGCACTCACATGCACAGACACACACACACTGTACAGAGCTTTTTGCCTTACTCCATCCATATTTCTCTCACATGTGCACTCACACAGAAGTAACAGCTACACTGGTCAAAGCAACCGCTGCCAATACCACATTAAAAGACACTGAGAACATAACTACACAACCGAGCTAGCAAAAAAACTTCATGCATGGGAGTGAATGCTATAAATAACTAATTAGTCAACGGCAATTGCCATCTGGCACAGTTAGAGATCATGCCGAATATTAAAGTAAGCTGAACCCATTTCATTTTTCCCCCCAATCCGTGTAACCTCACAAATGCACAAATGGCTTGTCCTGATGCACAAACAAATATAAATCACCTGTACAAGCACATTCTGCATGAAAAAATGCTCTCTGCGGCTGCTGGGACAAGATCAGGTCATTTGATTCCCTCTGCTGGCTCCTTTTGTTTGTTTACCTCCACACTTCCTGAATGCTGATGGCAGATATTATCCTGGTTTATATGAGTGGAAGAAGAAGAAAAACAGCACACTGCTTAGAGAGCTCAATGTCAGCCAAGCGTGTTGCTACAAGATGGGAAGGAAGAGGAAGAGGTGGAGGAGGCCAGTGGCTGGGGGTCAACATCCCAGTAACCAAGGGAACAACACTGAGGGGTCACCTGATGTCTGTGTGTGATATTTACCAGGAGGGAGCGATGGAGTGTATATCAGAGGAGAATGTCAACAGTTTTAGCACCGCCTCTCTCCTCCCAATCTCCTCCTCTCTCCATCTGGAAAAACTTGAAATAGAGAGATGACACACAACCTACATGAGAATCTTTGTTTCAGTATACTGATCATGGAGAGTAGAGGTGAAGAGTTTTCCACACAAGGAAAACACCAACTGCAGGTCATGAGAGTGGGCCAGACCTACAGGGAAATAATGATAGATGGCGGGAGGGGTTTATAGGTAGGCGAATGTCAAAGTAACATGGACTGGTAGTGTTTAGGAACGATGGAAGAGATCGCCCACAGATGCCAAATCTGGGAAAGGGACACAGTTTATAACGCAGCACAAATAAACACCTTGCTTTTCAACAGTTCATTTGAAGTGCACTGCCAGTGCAAACCTGTGCGAGATCAATCTGCCTCGCCAGAGGGATAAAAGCAAAAGGCCCCATTTCAACAGGCCTCTCCAGAGACAGACCCCTATTCATAGCACCACTGAATGCTTTAGTTGTTGCCAACCACGCGGTTTGTCACTTGGCGAGAAGGGGTTTTTGAAAGAACCTTCTGGGGATGAAGGATCTACGGCTCTGAACCGCCATTTGGGCGATGCTGTCTGTTAAGCTACTCGATCGAAATAAGGCACGAAGGTTTGTCATCATTCCTGAATCCTTAAACTTTTTTTCTCAACCATCTCAAAGCTCAAACACAATGAGAAGGCAGTTAGCTGAGATGATGCATTAAGGCCTGGGAGAAAGCCTGTATAACACATTAAAAGTGCCTGTCAGGACTTTCTATTCTTTTTAAGAGCTTTGAACTGCACCATAAAGTCATTACAGGATTGGAAGGAAATGCATGAGAAGATACAGATGCCAAATCTAGTAATCCAGAAGTCACAGAAAGAATTATGATGGTGCTTAGCTTGTAAAATGCTTTACTGTTTAGTAATGGCCTGCTTTTGAACAAAATGAGGTCATCAAGGAGATCTCTTTTGAAATGTTTGGTCTAGTTTTTCTCTCTTTGTTTCATCAAACAGTATAAGGGTCATCTCCAAACACTGCAGGTGAAGACAGAGGGGATGGAAAAAGGAAAAGAAGATAGGGGAAGAGGAGGCAAGTACTTCTCAAACCATGTTAATAGCCCTCAAGCCTTAGTTTACTCCAATAAAACACATTTTTATACCTTTAAAGTGAATTACATTTACTTAAATTGAATTGAGTTTTGATGTGGAAGACATGGAAATCAGACGCCCAGTCCTCTTTTTAGTAGAGAATAGTCTATTAAATTGTTGGGCAACAGGGCCATTCATTAATTCAAAGCTGCAATGGAATGAAAGTCTGGGGATTTTCAGTGACGCTTTGCGCTATGGATCAATGACAGAAAACCTGTATTTCAGGGGAATTACATTTGGCAACAGATATGAAAAGAGAAACTGTGCAGTACAACCATGAATGTGAAAATGGAAGTAAATCAGTATGTCCACAGCAACAAAATGCACTAAAAGCCAGTTATATCACAAGCAGAATTGGAATTCATTATCTAAACAAACTAAGCCACAGAATTAGTTTAATGGGCTAATTCCCATAGCCAAATGGCACATACTGTATGAACTCGTCTCATTAACAAAATTGCAAACTCAAGCCCATAAAGTCTACCTATCTCAGGTTCAATATCCGGCCTTGGAGTCATATTCAACCAGGGTAGCCAAAGTAAACCCACCACAGACTGGCTTGTTCTCAAAACCCTGTGTCACATCAAGATCCATGTCTCAATCTTGGCCCCCAGTCTCAAGTGTTTTTTCTTTGGTGGAGAGTGGATTTAACCAGGCTTCTTTATCACTGTGTTGAAAAGTCAAAAGGATCTCCACCTTTTGAAGAGATTATATTGCCTCATGTCTCTTCCATGACACAAGCGGCAAAAAGGGACGGGGTTGGTGATACAAATGGTTCAGCCAAGGAAACTGGTACTCAAAGGACAGGGGGGAGTGATGCTTTGACTTGGCAACACTGGACACTACTGAAAGTCCATTGCTATCAGCAGTGGTTGCTGGGAGGAAAAGGAACCCAGAGCTGTAGTGGAGCTCCGCCTCTGAGCCTGGAGGACCCCAAGGGACAAGCCAGTCCAGAGAGCGGGGGACTCTCACGGACAGTCGAGAAATTTTCCCACAATCAAACAAACAAACAGAGCTGCACAGGGCAGTAAAAAGACCCCAGTCCACCAAAGAGAGGGGAGTGAGGGAGAGAGAGGGAGGGTTGAAGGGAAGGAGGAAGATCTGCTAAAGCTACAATAACACAGTCCAAGGACTTAGTATATGCTACCCTACATCTCTTGTAAAAGAGGTCCCTCACATTGAATTCACTGTATGGACAATTACTGTCCTGCAAAAGCTTCTGAAATTTTGCATATTCTTTGGGTCAAGCAAGGAGCAATGTGCTGCCAGAATGTTTAACCTGTAAGTAACCTTAAGTAACTTCAGACACCAAAAGGGGTGGGATGGTCCTCTTCTAGATGATTTGGCCAAACCCTCACAGTTCATTGGTAAATGACCTCATTAAGGTAATCTGGTTCAACAGAATCCAAGACTACAAATACCATCTGCTTGGCATTAAATGGGGTGTAAACCCACTGAGGACATCTGGATTGTTAGTGTTGAAGAGTTTAGGGTAATTTAGGGGGGATTTGATCCTGGGAACCTGACAATGCAAGATAAAACCTCAAGAGCTGACAATTTGGCAACGTGAGTGGTCAACAATTTGACAATCTGGATAACATCTAGTCAGTTCTCAAGTAGAGGAAATTATTTGGTTAAAGAAGTGTTTGACATTTGGTGTTGTGACAAGTTGCACAAAATATAGCCACATGACTCCAGATCCAGAACTAAGAAAGCTTTTGGGTCACACCCTGACCTGTCAGGATAATTGAATCCAAAGCACATAATGACAAACTCTGTGTAAACACAATCCATTTCCTGGAGAGACAACCAGGCAATTGGACAAAGCCAAAAGCCAAAGGTCACCTTTCACCACAGCTCACTATGTGTGCAGTCTATTCTTTAGTGTGATCTCTGACACAAGGGGCTGCATCTATTATAGTCACTTTACACCATTTCTCATCATCTTCCTTCACTGCAGTTTTGACTATTCACAGTGGAGATAGACCCAAAACCTCAAACGCCAGAACTTGATGATACCAAAGCAGATCCCTATTTAGTAAGGTTTGTGGCTTTATATTTGCAACCTTCACATTCCTCAGTTTGCAGCTGGTGTTCAGTCATGTATCTCACCAACTTTGACCCAACCCACTGCAGTGTGACTGATGTCCTTCTACTGGAAATCTTAAGGTTACATCTTGAGAAAATGTGGCATGCAAGCCTAGTTTTGAGTGGGTCAGCAAAAGTCTTCAAACTTCCTTTTATAGAAGTAACCCCCTAAGCTGGATATCATAGCTATTATAAATAAGAAGCTGGAATGCAGAAGGGGAAAAAATAAACATCCAGGCTGCTCTGTTATCTGCATCCAGCTGTGCAGTTAGAGGCCAGGCCTTGGAGATGATGTCACACTGGCATTGTATTACTGTTTCACTGGCGTTCCGTGAATGTTGTGTGGATACTAATCTACTTACGGAAAGGTAAGCAAACTTCACTGAACACTGACCTTGAATTAAGTCCAAATACAAGTAATATGACCTGAAACTGTTCCATGAAACACCAAATGCAATGATTGCCAAATGTCCCATGGTGAGGCTATCAGTGCAATACATGTGGACTTAAGCTTCCCAGTGGGAATACCAGCTCAACATTTGTTGTATTGAAATGGTCAACCTGCACAGAAGAGTCTAGCTGGTGAGTGACTGGGGGCTGTGTGTCAAAAAGGAATGTCACAGTGGTCAGCTTTGTCCACTGGGTGGTGTGCACAGATCACGTAACTCCAACCCAAACTTTTCATTAGAAGTTTTAATTAAGTTTCCCTCATTATGGGAAATGGTGGTTAAGTGAATAAGCAGACATCAGGCTGGTAGGGTAATGGTGGATTCAGGGTTTAAAGAGTGGAGAGGAGGAGGGAACGAGGGAGGAACGTCTCCAGGTGTAGCCTTTCAAGGTAATTTCAGAGGTAAAGTGAATCTGAGATGCGGAGGTGAGGGGAACCTGCAGCAGAGAGAATACGGGGAGCTGACGCACTGGGGTTTTTTTGATAAACGATTCCATATGTGCTCCAGATCCCAAGTGAAAGAGCTGCTTTGTGTTCAGTGAGGCAGCACGCGTACAGGTCCCAAGTGGATCACCCCCACCCTCTTCTTTCCCTTCCATCTACCGACAAAACCTTTCTGGACCCTTCTCAGTAGCCCAAGGTAATATTAGCCAAGCAGAGGGGGCAGGACCAAGGGGTTCGGTTGCCCTAGTCTCAGCCTCCGTCCTGCAGCCTATTTTGACGGGAGCTAATTGCCTATGACTGTGAGGGAGACAGGGGACTGAAACAACCATTTCATTGAGTTAGTGGTCTGGGGGTGAGGGAGGGTACAGTTTAGAGAGGAAGGAGGTTGGGACCAAGGAGGCAGAGGTGATTTGGTGTGGGGGTGGGGGGCTGTCAGGAAGTGAAGACATATTAGGATATTCTCAACCCCTATTACCCTCAGTACTAAATCATCCCTGTGATGGGGAAATAATTCCTCAAGACATTAAAGAGGCAATCTAAGGCATGCACCTGCTCCCCATGTGTTTACCTCTGATATGACTGAGGAACCAATCATCCAGCCATCATGAATATTTAATGCAAAATAAAACCTCTTCAGTGTGGCCACAAGCTCCTCTCCATAGATTCAGAACAATTCATGGGGAATCCAAGGCTTAACTTGCCTCTCATTTAAACACTGCAAGCCTATGGTAGCCAAGGCAGCAAGCTAATGTTTCCAACAACACACCACTGGATTGAAAGGAGGAGGCCAGTCTTGCTGCAAAGGCCCGAAGAGACTGGGTAACAGTAACACATTATGCAAAGAGGAATGGCAAGAACAGAGCTAGAGGAGTCTATTCTATAATTAAGTATTTGGGGTTTCTAAGATTTTAATTGATTGCAAAACTCATTTTATACTTTCTGAGTGGGTGAGTATGTGTGGTAGAACTGAGAGTAAATTAGGCTATAGGGAGAGACTGTGGAGGAGGAAGAGGAAGGGGGAGGGGTGGAGGAAGAATGCAAAGTGTCCTGCACTGTTTTGTTTAATAGATCCCATCGGACCAGAAGATTTCCTCCTTGGAGGAAGAGGTATAAAATATGGCCCATAAATATGACTTTTTCCTTGGATCAGTATGATCATAGTTGCATAAGTTTACATACACATGACTGTAATCAGAATAAGGTTCACAGTTTGCTGGAAAGAAGGTGCAAACAGCAGCAAGTGTGATTTGAAGAAAAAGAACATAAAAAAAGAAAACAGATCTTGGAGAAATACAGATTGCTGGGGGTAAGCTGCCAGCAAATGTACATTAAGATCATATCACAGCTTTGCTTCACAGTTGGGCAAACCCCATTCTGATGTGATGCCAGGGGTCTTTGGCACACAGGGGCATTCCTGCCACGCTGCAGTTCCTCTCCAACTCAGGTGCTTCGCAGCAGAGAACAGCCCTACTACTGTATGAGAGAAACAGACCAAAGCCTGTTCCAACCACCCATCAGCAAGCTCTGAACACTGAGCTCCAATGGCCGTGCTCGGTCCTAAAAAAGTCTAGGCGAGGCCCCAACCCGAAGAAAAAGACAAAATTAAAGTCACTCTATTGATTAAACCCCTAAAATAATCTCTTTACATCAATAATACATACTGATTTTTGTAAATGAAAAAACATCCCCTCATGCCTTAAAACAGCTTAGATATAAGAGGAAAGCAAATATCAAAAGTGTCCAATATGAAAATATCTACCTGCACTGGATAAATCCACTAAAAGAGCTACACCATATTAAAACATGGCAAACGTGTATCACTGAACCATGCAGCGCATATACCTCTAAAATACTGTATCACTACCTTGATTTTAGTGAGCTTGAGTACACATGCAGTTTGTCCCTAATTGAAGATTTCACGGAGTCCTCTTGTGTCAGATTACAGAAAGACGCCTCCAAAAATACTAGATACTGCATATGCATGCCATGTAAGACACAAACTGTAAAAACATGTTGCAAAAACAAATCTATCAACAATACAACCAAATTCACCTTTTCAACATTTACTTATGAATGTAGGTGCAAGTAAGTGATTGCAGGAAGGCTTGAGGGATGGAAGGTGGTCTGTGCGTGCATGCGTGTGTGTGCGTGTGTGTGTGTGTGAGTGTGCATAACCACCAGTCATGATTGAGGATTGGAGGGAGGGG
>OMLB01034392.1:7138-23488 GCA_900302555.1 Myripristis jacobus | reverse complement strand
AGGGGACAGCATTTCTTAGGCCAATATACCATGAATGAATATGTTAATTAATGAATAAGTACATATGTCAATAAATACATGAATAAATTAGGTGAAATATTAATTTATGGTAGATTTTAACCTATAGGCTACAGTTGAGTAGCCTTGAAATAAAACAAATTTTGTATATTTGTAGAAAAAGCTATCTGCAGGCAACATCTGCAGTGAATTAAGTTACTGTGACATTTATTAAGTCACATATTGTTTATTTTTCTGGAACCTCCTCATTGAGAGCCCCCTGAACCCAACACAGACCAGCACATCCCCTTCCTGCTCATGAAGGAATCCTCTCTCTACTCATTCTACTTGATCTAAAAAAAAAAATCCTTTTTATCTCTCCTGAGCTCTTACTCTATTTCATTTCTTTCCTCACACTTTGCTCAAGTATTATGGACACAGAGGAATATTATTTTATATGCAGCCTGTTGCATGAGTTAAAGTTAAATTCAAACAAAATCTTATTTCAGTTTATTTATTTTTTTATTCATTCATTTATTGAGAATACAAAGTGAGCGTAACCGAGTTTGAATATAAATTCTCACCAAAGTCGTCTCCAGATGTTATTTGAGTCACCAGGTGACGTTTATGATTTGATTTCGCAGGTATACATCAGTATCTTCAGTCAGTCATGCAGACAGAAAAAAAAAATTAAGGGGAGCGTGGTAATCCATGGTCACACACCACACAACATGAAACACAGCACTTGAAAACTGTCAAAACTCCTCAACCTTCCATATCTGTGTTGCACCAGATGCTGCAGCTCCTGCGAGGCACCAAGTCGTGTTTAAATGCATATCTACTCAAACCTTTTTATTGCTTATTTTGCATTCTATTTGTCTGTTTATATTTTATGTCTTTTTCCCTTGCTGAATCCCATTACTTTTGATGCTTCAAGGACCTATTTTCCCAGGAATTATTAAAGTTTAATCTAATCCAGTTTAAAGAGTGAAGCTGCTCTTTTCCAGCGCTGGTTATATGGAATTTGTGACACAGATTTTGGCTGTAGAAGGCGGCTCTTGTATGAAACACCAGATGTCAATCTGAATGAAAATACAATGACTCCAGGACATCAAAATTCATGCAAAATATTCAACAGGATATTTCAGATGGAATTTTTACAATTTATCAGAGAAATGTAATACAAAACATAAAATGATTATGGCCCAGAGATAAAAACAACCAGTCACCAGACCTGCCCTGGTGATACTAATGCAATTAGGTTATTACAGCAGTCAAGTCTGAATTTATGCATTAATAATATTTAAACAGTCGTATCAATCGAAGTAATTCCAGTTAGGTTTGCCCTTTTGAAATCAACAGTTTCATCATCTTCAGTCCCTGCTTATCTGTCCTAAGTCTCGCCCCCTTAGTTACCGTTGCTAGGTTGGACAAGGTTTATATACTCAGCCATGGAGACGGTGAAATTCAGTTACCCAGTATGGTCATTCCAACAGTACATACAGTACCTATGTGATGTTGTTTGGTGTTTCTTTTAATTACCAGGGTTGGTATTCTCCTTATTCCAAGATGTAAATTAGCCAAACTCCCTTCAATAGAATGGCTAGTGTAGACTTACAATTCAAATGCATATTTGCCAGGTGCAGCTGCTGACCTTTGCCCTACTTATATTTGTATTTATTATTTTTAGGTATTTATTTATCCATAGTAATGGTTGCTTATAATATTCATGACTGAGGAATTTAAGCTTCGGCTGCTGTTGTAGCCTTTTTATTGTAAGTTAAGTCATAATAGCACCAGAGAAATGCTCAAAATGAAAACAAACCTGTGTAGGCGGTTTGTTTATGTACTCTATATGAATTGTTCCTTGTTTTGTGTCTCTCCGCAGCATCGTGCCACTTTCAGCCCAGCAGGCTCCTACGCTGTTGACGGTCTGAAGCCGGATACTCTCTACATGTTCTCCCTGGCGGCGCGGTCGGATATGGGTTTAGGAGTCTTTACTCAGGCCATCGAGGCCCGGACAGCCCAGTCCAGTAAGTGCTGCCACATTATATCCCCAAGTTTCTCCCAGGTATCTGTCACCCAGTATCTTTTCCCACCTGATATGTTTAACCTACTGAAACTTTGGCTCATCCTACCCAAAGGAATGCATGGAGTTTAGGCCTGTTGGTCATCTGAGACTGTCAGAGATTACAAATCAGCAGGGATGGTTAGCCATATGCTCACACTTTAGGAGTGATGCCAGGCCACTAATATTATCTCACAAATGAGAAAAAGAGAATGTGTTGCAGCTCTAAAACCCAGTGGTAAATCATTTTAAATAAGTGGCTGAGCCTGGAGTCTGTTTCTGCGAGACTTGTTTTATTTCTACGGGAAGTGAAGGTGGTGAGTGATTGGAGCCTGGGTCCAGCTGAAAATCACCACACAGTTGCTCTCCGCTAGATTCAAAACTAAATCATGGCAACAAAAACCATAGACTTATGTTGATATTACATTGTTAAATTATTTGTTTTTTTTATTTATTGGTTTGTCCATATGGAGACTATGGTCATATAATGTGAGCATCAAACCTGTACCAGTGTTAAATCTTAGTTTGTTTAGGGGAGTCGAGTACAGAAACACTTCTAAACCTTTAATTCACCAACTATCAGGAGCTACTGTGCGCTAACTCCCAGTGCCCACATGGACAGCAGAAAGGTACAGTATTTAGCATTCAGTTTTTGATTACTTCTCCTTCCTGTGTGCTCTAAAAGCATGGCATAAGTCATTGGTGTTGTGTCCTGCAGGTCACAAACTGGATGGTAGGATCCCACTTTTTCATTTAATACTTTTTTTTTTAGTTAGTGTCCCTTTTTTCATCGTTATGAAAGCCCAAACTACTTTGTATTATGCTTTAATATGTTTGTGAGGTGGGAATCAGAGCAGTGACCTTTATGAAATGACAGTCCTGTTATGTATCATAAAACTGGACTTATTAATTTCACAGTAATTGTTTTCTTGTCATATTTAAGATCCTGCGTTGGCAAGCATCGCAGGCATTAAATCATGCATGTTTTCATTAGAGACTGCACAGTTATGATTACATTTTGCGAGGTTGCAACCTGACATTTTAAACGAATATGTGCTCAGAGGAAACGTACTGTTTACAGTGAAGAGAAGTTTGCAGTCCTGTTTGCTTGTGCACAATCAGGTGTGGAGGTTTCTTGATGTTTTTTGTTCCTTGCCAACAGTTTTACGAAAGTAATAAGAGATTTGCTTGTACCCGCAGCTGTAACACTGACACCCAGTCTGTGTAAGACAGCAAAACCTCTTTTTCTTACCCAGTCATTTGGTTGTGCTGAAACTATTGTAACACAGTAATACTAGTAGCACTGGATGGATTATCTAGTTCACGGAGCTGTGTAATTGTAAATCTCAAGTTTCAAGCTTGCAAAATTTAATCACTAGTCTAGGGTTAATTATAACTACAGTTTTGTACATTTGCCAATCATGCTCAAGTTTGCGGGACCCATTATTGAATTACAATGTTAAGGTACAAGGTAATGACAAATGGCAGTGCCTTTTACTGCTCTGCCATAAAATCCTGCATCCCGAAACCATGAAACCTTTGTGGCGTGGCGCTGTTCAGTTGCACACCAGCACTACTTGATATATTCATTTTCTGCTCTCTGCTCCCAGTGCGTCACAAATCATTGGCCACTGCACATTGCACGATTTGACAAATAGCCTAATAAAGCCACTGAGTAGATACATACAGCACATAATATGATGTAAGACTAAGCAAACACAAACAGACTGTTACACAGACAGAACACTTAGATTATACATGTCATGCTCCTTTACAATTGTAGTTTGTCATGTAAAACACGGCGTACAGTGTGCTGGTGTGCAGTCGTTTGAATTTGTGCTGTTCAGTCACCGTTCCCACTCTGACACTAATGGTATCGAACACCCTTAATTCAGGTTTTTGCACAGCGTCCAGTGCGTATCTCTGTCTGTCTGGCATGCTGGGAGATGTGGACTTGAACCTACATTATTTATGACAGCTCCCAGAAGGAATCAAAGCTTATTCTAAGCCATTTGTTTTACTTGTCAGTAGTGAGATCCCTGTGCCAGCAATCACACCGGTTCCCATAGGAACAGAGGTGTTGTACCAGCTTGCCGTCATGGCTGTGGCAGACCAGCCCAGGAAACCTGCTAACACGACTAAAGACCTGACCACCGCTGTCACGTACTGCGCGTCTGCCTCCCTCGGCCTTTTCCTGCTTCTGCCATCGCTGGTTTCTCTGCTGTGTTTATTTATAGGTCTGGATATCCTGTATACCTGACTGTTTTTGACGTTCCTCTGGTTCTCTATCTCTCTAACGTTACACCCCTCACAGTATATTGTAGTATGGACTTAATCTCGATACATGGCTCTTCCAGGTGAGACACCGGCGAGCGCCAGATTAGTGATTTCCAACCCATTGGTGGGTCAGGAGGTTCGTGAGAGCACCACATCAATACATTGTTTTCTCAATAAAAAAGGATGGAATTTCTTAAATCATGCAATGTAGATACATTTTCTAAACCTATTAAGCCCCCTGAGACGCCACTGACCATGACGGCCTGCGTAAGCAATGATGACTGGCAAACAGAAGCCTTCTAAGCTATTTGACAACATGGACAAATTTCTTTTCAATCAAAACAAAAAATGCACCACATAGACAGCGTGATGAATCATATCGATTATGGCTTTGTTGCCTGTGAAGGACCGGACGGTGTGTTCTTTGCTCATATTGAATGTGTTTACAGCTAAATTTAGCCCATATACACACTGTAATGATAGATACAGGTGCTTTAAAAGCTTAACTACTTTTTTGACGACTTTATTTTACCTCACAAAATGACTGTGGGTCTCAAGACAAATTATGCCTCTACATGAGGGTCCTAGCCTGAAAACGTGTAGTCAACAACTTATGAGGCTTGGTGTAATTGATATTTAGGTGTGGTAACACATGTAAAGACAACAGTATTGGCCCCAAAACTGCGCCTTGAGGTGCACCACAAACAATCAGGAAAAGAACAAACACTGAGACTATCCTGGCACTCAGTCCAGGACAGTCTCAGATATGCCACCTAATTCTTCAGTCTCTACAGTCTTAGCTCTTCCTCAACATTTCACCATATTGTTTTTATTCTAAGTTTAAAGTTAAAGTTTTTTTTGTTGTTGTTTTTTTCCGTCTGAATTTTAATTTACTTTCTCTGGATTTCGCCTACCTCTGCTCTAGATTTTAGTGTTTTTCATAACCCTGTTTGTATTTGAGACTTGTATCGACTGCAATATGTCTCCCACACATTGATCTCTGTCGGTTTGATCTATTGCACTCCAGCACAGATGTATCCAAAGGTTCTTGTAGACGTGTGGGAATACTCCTGTTTTTGTGTCTCTCTCTCTTTGTGTTCCTCTGCAATATGCTGGGCTTGGCCTACTAGCAGGCACGACCCAACCTCCAACATTGTTCAGATAGTGTGTCCACGCTCACTGCTGTGGCTGCCAGATCACAAGCTGGCATGATAAAAGTCCTCCAGTGTCGGATCTCCCACTTGCTCCACACTAATATGCACAGCGCACAGTTCACTTTACTGTTGTGCTATTTGTTTCATTTTGTCCTCATGCTTTGTTGTGCCTACATGTTATCATTTAATCATTGTGCCTTTTTTACTTTTAAGTTGGTGAAACTTCACATTGTGCCAGCTGTACTTGTTTTTCTTATGGCGTAGCAACTGCACTGTTTCACAGAAAGACAGCTACAGTGTCAAGTATCACCTTTGTTTTTGTTTGCCTTCTGGACTTGGGAGATTATACATGTTATTATTATACATGTTATATAATAGGAGAATTACCATAAATACATTCGTGTGTGTGTGTGTGTGTGTGTGTGTATTTATACACACACACACATACACAATCAATATACATTCAATTACCCAAGGAAATAGATTTGTTGAATTTAATCCAACAAGTGGGCACCCACATGATTAAAATTTTCAGAGGGTAAATACTTTGTCTGAAAATGTTTTATCTGAACAAAGCCGTTCTCCCTGGTCCAGAAGGTCTTTTGCACTCATCATCCACAATGCTTGACCCTTGACCTTCCCTCCTCCCCTTCCATCAGCCCCATCGGCCCCTCCGCAGGAGGTGCGTTTGCTGAGCCTCAGCTCCACCAGCATCCAGGTGAGTTGGGTGGCGCCCCCTGCAGGCAGCCGCCATGGGGACATAGTGCGCTACTCCCTGGCCTACCAGGCACTAACAGGGGAAGACACGGAGCGACACCAAGTGTCAGGAATTGGTGCCAATGTGACCAGCTACGTGCTGGAGGACCTGGAGAAGTGGACTGAGTATGAGGTGTGGGTGAGGGCGCACACTGATGTGGGGCCTGGCCCAGAGAGCCCCGCTGCCCGCATCCGAACCAAGGAGGATGGTATGTTGATGACCTGACTGCCTGCAAAAACTAACCTTCCTCCAACTGACACTTCTCTTCTGCTCCTGAAATGAGCACAATGCAGAAATGTTTCTTAGTGCACAAAAAAGTGAGTGAGATAAGTATTTCCAACAGGGGAGGATTATGTGGAGGAGACACGACTACAAACACTAAGTACTTTGACACTGAAATAGCAACAGTGGAAATTGAGGGTGTGGAGGTCAGAGGGGTGAATGGATGAATACATTAACCTTCTCGTCCAACAACCCAGGTTCAGTTCCCAACTCTTGTTGACGTTTTCTACTAGAAATAAGGTTTTTCATGTCCATCTCAGTTTTCTAAGAGATAATGTGCAGCTGGCTGGTCATTACTGCAAAATCAGGAGTCTGACTCAAATCACAGCAGTCTCTATTACCTTGAAGGGGTTTATTTTTATTTATAAACAATATTAATAAACTGACATTGAGAATATTGATTTATGCATAAAAAGTTTGCAAAACTAACTACACAGCCATGTAGCAACTGAACAAGCTGTCCATGGCAACAGTCAGTTATACAATTTAGCGGTATTTATTCAGAAATACCTGACCTGAGTGTCACGACTGACCAACAGAGCTGAGTATTTCACAGAGCTCTGTAATAATCTTAGTTAAGAATGACCACAACATTAACCTGTACTTGTAGTTGTGTAAGCAAGCTTTAGCCTTATCCTTTACCCCGGCCAGTGTTGTTCTGGTTGCCTGATTTTGTTTGATTTTGTCTAAATTTCACTCTTGACTTGCCTCGTCATGTGACAAACAGGTAAAAATGGCAAGTCTCATTTATGCTATTGTCACATAATCCTTTCATGTGGAGGGACGTAATCTTCACATTATTCATGTCCATAACATATAATCTGCTTTTCAGCTTGTGCTCATTTCAGGCAGTTTTGTGAGACTGTGTTGGCTGTTACCTGCTGCTGCTGAGCCCTGCTGCCTCTCGGCCTGCCTCTCTCTATCAACATGTCTGTCTTTTTCTCAGCATGATGACATTGCTGTAGCCTGCTGGGCTCCTGGCTTGCCAGGCTAAGGTGTCTGGAGAATTGCCCGAGTGGCAATATGACATGCTCTGTCTCCTCAGTCTGATAGCAGGTCTGAGGCGCTGGCTAAACGGCTACTATGATTTAGTCCGGAGAGGAGCTCTGCCAAACAGCACACACTCGGTATTAGTGGCACTGTACAGCACACCCTAGTGCCCACAGCTTTAAGACACCATTACACCAAATCCTTGCAAGCAGATTCAGCTCTTTTTTAAGACACAGTTGGGTTGGCCATATCATGACCAATGAGACCAAAGAGTAATGGTCTCTTTTCTTGAGCCACTAGAGGAAATCAATGGATAAGTCCCGGTTATTGTCGGAGGGGCTTAAAGAGCAGAGCAGCATGGTGCGGAGCCTCGCCTCTGTTAAAGCTCGCTGCTGGCTTGTGATTGGCTCCAGCCGCTGTGACTACTTACAAATGAACTCCGTCTTTGCCCTTGACATCTTCCTGACTCCTTCCCTTCCTTTGCTTCTTAATTATGTTAGTCTTCCCAATGTCTGGATTAATTTGATTCCCTCGTGCTCTTATTGTGTTTGAATTGCCTGTGTCTGTATTGTAAGCATTGGAGAGAGATGGGGAGAAAATGATGACGTTTATGTGCATGTGCACGCGAGTGTGCATGCATGCCCGCGTGTGTGTGTGTGCGTGTGTGTGTCTTTGTGTGTCCTGGGATTTATTACCTTAGCTCCAATAAAAAGCAGATCCTTTCTGCTCTCTGTTTATTGAGTTGCCCAGAGTGATTGAAAATGACTGATCTATCAGGATGTGCTTTTTTGGGCAGCACTGTTTTATGACTTAAACCCAATAATTCTGTCATTATGGAGACAAGTCTAAGTGGTGTTCAGTGCACTGTTTCTTCTCCCCACTCCACAGCGCCTGCCCTCACTACATACCCTCCCTCCCATCCTTCTTTCTCTATCTCAGTTTCTCTCTCACTCGCTCTCTCTCTCTCTCTCTGCCTCTATATAACACACCACATTTTTTCCTGCACACCCACTGAATTTTAATCTCACACTCTTTTCATCTCTTTCCATCTCTCCGCACCCCATTTGACTTTGAGCTCTCATCGCTCACTGGATTTCTCCAGCATCTGTCCATTCTCCACACAAAGTGCAGCAGCTTTCTCTGTGCTCTCCCCAACTAATTCTCCTTCCAGCTCCCACATCACTGCCAGCTCTGGTGCCTCCTATCACACCATATTCTCATTTCGCTTCCTGACACCTCGCTTAAGGCGCGCTGGGCCTTGAAGACCGCTGGCTGACTATTAATTTGTTTTAATAAATTGAAATGAAGCCAACTTCTCAGTTAATAATTATTGAGGTTCTGCATTCTGCCAGAAGTATCAGTGTCCTTGATAGTGCGGGCATGGAGTTGCAGAAATCTGCTGCACCACGGTTTCTCTTAGATCTCCTTGCTTCTGCTTCGCACCCCTCTCCTCGTAAAACTGGGGTGTAATTTGGGTCTGTACGTTCCTGGTGTTTCTGACGTCTCTATTAAATTACTGCTCAATCATTTCCCTGCTGGCCTGAGCCAACAAGCGCGTGATGTGAGCTTAATTGCCTTCACGTGTTGGAATCTAGGAAAAGTGCTGTAACAGCTTCACTCAAGTAGACATGGATGCTGAGTGGTGCTGGACCAGAAACGTGGAGTCCCATGCGAACCATTTCTGTCCCTGAAAATGGCACAAGGGCGAGAGGCTGCTCTTACCTCAGATGGCCTCCAGACATATCTGCCATTCATCTTTATTTATTTGCATCATCAGTGCAGAGTCATTCAAAACCTTGGAAGAAATTTAGGTCACATAGCACCCGGAAAAAGTGTCTGGTTTAAGATGAGATTTCTAAAAGAAAAAAATCCAACAGTTTCATGTTTTGTTAAATTCCCCTAAAATTCAGTGGTTAGAGCCACCATTAATCATACTATACAAGTGTGGCTGTCTGTGCCCATGTAGTTTTGATCTCTGGATCAAATAAATCCAACAAATAACCTGGCTCAGTCTGCATGTTTGGTCCAGGTATCACTGTTGTTGAAATCAAATCACATCCCATTTTCCAGGAGCCAGTCCTTGCCACGCATTGTGAGCTCAACAGGTGTGTGCCTCCAAGGTTTTGAACAGAGCTGCTGATTTTTTTTGTCACTGATACTGACGTTGACATTTGCCAAAAACCTTGTGATGATGATCCATTGGTTGATCCTTTTTTCAGCATAAGAACACATTTGTAGCAAGGAATGGGCAGATTTGCTAATCAAATCGTTATACAGTAATAGAGATATGTACTGGAGGCTTGGTGCTTTACAGTTGAACAATAAACTTTTTAACGTCTTAAGGCAAGAGTGTTTTACTGCGGTTTGTACTGCCTTTTTTCCATGTCAGCCAACTTAAAGTGACATGGAATCGTAGGCACATATTTGCCTGTACAGTATGTTTTGAGCTCAGCCTTTTTTCTGACTCTCAGGTTATTCAGGCGCTCTGCTGTAGAACGCACAAAACGGCTCTCAAAAAAGTGAAAACGTAACTCAGGAGGACTTGAAGATAAAGTGAAATGTAACAGTACTGCCACATCAGACCCCTGAAGACAAAGGCTTGTCTTGTTCAGACTGCAGGCAAATCAGATTTCTTTCTCAAATCAGATCTTTATGACAGACTGTCGGCACTGCTGTTATCAAGTGATCAAATCGGGATTGTGTCTCCAGACATCACCGACCTATCTGCATGGGTTGCTATGGTAACGACATTAGGCATTAGTAAGTACGTACGCTTGTGATGCGGCTTTCCAACGTTGAAGCATGAGAGACGTCCACAAGCCTCCAACCAAAGAGCCAGCAGACGGTTCACTTCAGCGTCTCCAAGCAGCAGCAGGGATTCACCTCCGTCACCTCCTGGATTTAATGTCGTCATTGCGAGCGATGCAAAAGACAGTTTGAAAACCATTTTGAGAGAGTCTGAGCTGAGCCGTAGGAATTGAATTTCAAACAACCTCCCAATGAGGTTTGGATCTGATTTGCAAAAATCGCATCTCATGCTGTTTTTGCTGTCCAGATTTTCTAAAATCAACCTTGAGCCAGTCTGAAAATGCTAAAAAATGATTTGGGATGGCAGGCTGGACGAGGCCAAAATGACAATCAGGCAACCTGATACAGAGACAGGAAGCTGAGGCAGAGATTCAGTGTTTGTCCATAGCTGCTGCAGTTAAATGATCTGGCATCATTCCCCCAGAAGAAGAAGGGAAGAAGAAGTTGGATGGGCCAAATTGTTGAATTTCAGATCAGTCTGTCTACAGCCTAACTCTGGCCTTTGTTGACCTTGTTTTTCCACCGTTTTCCATTTTAACTAATCGATTCTAATCAAAATCCCATCAGCTGCTTCATTAAGAGCGACTTCTGTCTTGCTTGTTCGGGTGTGCAGCTCTCCAACACAGTTCAATACGGCCAACATGCACGCCAAAAATCAACCTCAAAAGTACAAAAGTTTTTTCAGCATGGTGACGCTCCCTCACTAATGACACATGTCACATTACACATTAGAGTAAGCAAGCCAGTTCAGGTCAAGCAGATTTAGTGTTACTCAGCTAGTGTACACAACATTTAAGCTACATTTCAACTACATTTAGAAGAATTAGACATGACAGTGTAGACACTATACAATAAATACACTTGGTTGAACTGTCTCATGAAAGTGTACCGCAAAAACCTGCAAGTGGGATGAGATAATCCCCCTTGTTTCCAATCCAGTTTCACTTGTTTCCTAACTTTTTTTTCTGGGAGCAGGGCAGAATACATTGAAAGAAGGCAGAAAAAGGCAGATCAGTCCACTTGGATCAAGAGAATGACACTTGATTCAAGAAAATTCTGGAAACAGGTTGATTTGCATGGGTAACAAGTGGGATTATCTCATCCCACCAGCAGATTTTTTTGTTCCTTGTATGAGGAAAAACAAGATCTTAACTGTGAAGATGAGAGTGAACGACAAGGAGGATTAACATGGAGATTTGTTGCGGTGTGTCACACAGCACTGACAGACTTGACAGCCATAGCCAATGGTTGCTGGTGTTTTCTTGATAATTAGTGTTTGTTCAGTCCAGGCCAGCGGACCGACTTCAAAGATGCGTTTTGTCGGCTGTGGGATTGTGTCGTGATTTGCATGGTTCTTTTGTTCCTCCTGCACCCGACACAGGCCGGGGCTTTGTCTTTTGCTGTTAACACAGCAGCTTTATTGACGTTTTGCTCCAAAGGTTGAAGCTTGATTTTGTAAGCTTGCAGATAGATGAGGTTAAATGATTCCAATTAGTGCAAAGTGCATAGTGCTGACGCCAAATTATGAAGCTTTCCCCTCCTCGCCGTGCTGCATGGTGCTGTTTGCTGGAGGTACTTTCACACTTTCTATCTGTGTATTAATCTCTTAATGCAGGGCGTTTTAACCTTTAATGCTTCTTTCCTCTCCTTTACTATCTTGAATTTCATTAATTTCAGGACTACCTCTTCTCATTTTTATTGAAGTCAAATTTGTATTCATTTACCACTCCGCTGGAAGCTGACCAAGCAGTCTAAAGGAAATCTTCATAAGCCCATTTCACTATTCCACACAGTAGAAAAGTGTGGGCACTAAACCGGGCTCCCAGCATCCTCTTGGGGCTCTACATGACAAGCTTTGATGTGCATAACCTTCAAAGGTAGCCAGCAACCTTCGCATTACCTTTGAACTTCTCCAGGCCTTTAACTTTTTCATCAGGTCAGGAAAATTTGAAAACTTTGATGTTATTTATCAGATCGGGACAGGGGAGCAACTGGATTGTAGACGTGAGAACATCTCATCTGCCTTTTGGTTGACCCTGTTACCAAAGTGTTGTTTATACGCTTTCGTATGTGTAACCCCAGAGGGAACGCAGCCCTCACCCCTGTGGTTTTAGATACACATTAAACTACACAGTAAGGCCTGGGCGAGGTGGATTTTTGAAGGGCAGTCAAACACTTTTGGATAAAACAAAAATTTTGTGATGCCATTCGACATCTTTACATCTTCTTTGAGTTTTACAGCGGAAAAGCCAGTGAAACAGCATTTAGACCACAGGACGCTAAAACTCTTTACTTTCAAGCTGATGAAGCTGAACATATTTATGCACACTGTACTAATGTTGAATCTGATCAAAACGTCTCATTAAAATCAATTCAGGCTCCCCGTGTAGGACTTATAAATAATTCCACCATAAGTATTCAAACAATCTGCCTCATATCCATCAAATCAGAGGATGACAAAAACTGGATCAGCTCAATTTTTTATTAAAAAGACTTTATTTGTAAAGCCATACATCTGTAAGCCTCTTTTACCCCAAAGCTAGCAGTGCTGAAGAACACTTTGTTTGTGTTTTAGCCCATTTACAACACTGTAGTTACACATATTTTACATCATTATACTGACTGTTTTCCAAAGTTTATTATTCTTAATGTGATTTTCGAATGCATTTTTTAACTCTCTAGGCAGCAATCCCATGCCATCCATTGTGTTACAGTACAAAAGTCAACTTGCAGAGACACGAAACTGGCTTGAGATGGGTGATCCATCACAGTGAATATCCTGCCTTAGTTTATTTTTCTCCAAGTTACATTGCTGTGATGGATCGACTGACTTGAAAGGTCTGCAGGTTTTGTGGTGCGTTCACATGCCGGTGGGAACCTCTGACATCAAGACGGCTGTGAAACGGCATCGCATCCGTGGGCCGTTTTGTCAGAAAATCAAACCTGGAAGACAAACGAGAAGCAAACGTGGAAAGGATGACGTGGATGTGACCGCTTGTTCTCCGTGGAAAAACGTTGTCTGGCTATCAAGTAGAAAATTTGGTTTTCTGACTCGGAAGACCTGGATGATGAAACTCCCCGCATGCACATAAATGCAGCAGGAAAAAAAACCCTCAAAAAATGCAGACTTCTCAAATCAACATGCACCACAATGAAGTCACTTTGACAAAAATAAATTAGGGCAGGATGTTCACAGTGATGGATTACCTATCTCAAGCAAGTTTCAAGTCTCTGCACGCTGATTTTTGCACCGTGACAAGATGAATGGAAGAGAAAGCCTGCCTGGAAGGTAGGAAAAACATTCAAAAATCTAAACAAGTGCGGTATGCTTTGGAAAACAGTCGGGAGAAATGTGAAATATGTGTGCAGTGTGGTGCACGGGCTAAAACATGAATAGAAATGGCCCTTTAAGCAGGAAGTCTGTATTTCAAATGAGATGATGTGATGATGAAAAAACACCAAACACAGACCTGAAAACTGCAAACCACGTTGTCTAAAGGCTGCAAATGTAACTGTGGTGTGTGTGTGTGCTGCTGCTGTGTCTGCTGCAGTGCCCGGAGCTCCTCCCAGGAAGGTGGAGGCCGAGGCTCTGAACTCCACGGCCCTCAGGGTGAGCTGGAAGCCTCCTCTGTCTGTGAAGCAGCACGGCCAGATCAGAGGCTACCAGCTGGTCTACTCCAGGCTGGAGAACGGGGAGCCTCACGGCCAGCCGCTCATCGTGGATGTTTCCCTCCCCGAAGCCCAGGTACCGTCCCGCTCGCTCACTTCACTGCAATGACAAGCCAAGCAGGAGGTTTTTATACAGGCCTGCATGTTGTGGCCAGACTTATTTAGCTCTTATTCCACACACTGGGCATGTTACACTAACCAAATGATTCATCTTTTTGTTTTTGTCTTTTACCACAATTGAAAACTTGAGGATCACACAAAATCATGATGCAAAACAAGGAGCGAATGCACTGAATTTAGCAGGAAACACAAACTGGTGAAGCTACAAGACACCCCTTGCAAAATGGTTATGATAGTTCATTATGTTATATAGGCTCATACTCGTGTTATAATTCTTAATTTTTAATTCCTCCATGTCTGTTGTGCCATGTACCGTTGATTGCTCCCCTCTCTGTTTGTTGTTTTTCTTTACCTTTTATCCTATGTCTGTTTTTTTTGTCTTCATTGGCTTTTGGGGCGTAATCCATTCACATTTGTGTCGTTTATGAGTTTCATCTACATCCAGATTCCACTCATAAAAATCAAATATGTTTGATATAAACGCCGTGGCTCCAGCTCAGGTGAAATGAGATCACGAGGAGAGAGATTTCAGTCTCTCTGAGCCCCAGAAATCAGGGAAATAGTCTGAGCTTGATGGGGAAACGGCGGCCTAACGCTGCTCTCATTTCAGCTTGTTAAAAAAATGAACTCAATACAGATCAACTTAATTACAGTTTGGAAATTTGAGTGGCACTTCAGAGCTCAAGTTTCCCCAGTTTCAGTTCAAGTAACATTAGAGCACACGGAAATGGTGGGAAAAGAAACCGCCTGCATCAATACAATAGTATTTATTTGCTACTTCAGCTGATAGTCCAGGTTCTTAGCCATACAGTGGTGTTTACTGCTCCATACGAGTGAAACAGATCCTCTGAGTTTGACCCGTCAGCTCCTCCTGTGTCACGAGAATCAATGAAAATCTGGACCAAAACAAAATGATTTTGAGCCACAAGCCAAAGCTGATATTTTGTTATGAAGGATGCTCAACAACAGAAGCTTGGGATTCATTATCGACGCTCTTTTCCAACGTTCTTGCTTGCAAACTGGTGGGTCTACTTTGTGTCTGTATCACTACGCACCAGCGGCTCGCCTCACTGCTGTCGGTTTGTGTGCACTTTTTGTTTGCAATTTCAGTTTAGTTTGAATACGTTTTGAAAGTGGGTTTGCTAGTTCAGTTTAGTTTTTATTTTTTGAAAATGTGCCCACAGAAGGATTTTATCAATCTGCTAGCGTAAAACTGGCACAGCCAAAAAATTGGGAGATTGTAAAACTGAAACTGAAATAAACTGACAAAGACAAAAACTAAAGACATTTTCTCCATAGTTTTAGTTTATTTTAGTTTGTTTTTTAAACTTGCAATACAGTTTCAGTGAGTTATTTTTATTTCAGTTGATGAAAATGTTGTTTCTCACATAGCTTTTGTTATTTTGTTAGTTTTTGTTAACGTTATTAACCTTGGTACACATCTGGCAGCTGCTGCGTAGTGATACAGACACAAAGTAGTTCCACCAGTTAGCGAGCATAACTCTGGAAAAGAGCCTCGATAATGAATCCCAAACAAATGCCTGTTGCTGAGCCTCCCTTCAAATATTTTTTCAGCTTCGTGTCGCCGCTCAAAGTCGTGTTGTTTGCTGGTCCAGATCCACTTCAGTCATTTCAGAGAAGAACAAGTCCAGTGAATCGCTGGTTCTCCTAACAGGGAAGGAGCTAATCATGGAGCAGGAAACAAGAACCACGTGAACGGAAAAGATTATGGTTGTGCAGCCAACTTCCCCCACATGAATAAAGTTTAAAATGAAACTATTCACTGTGTAAAACATTATTAAATGTAAATATGATGGTGCTGGTGAGTCCCAGACTGAGACGACAGAGGAGAAAATAACGATGATCGAGCTGAAACAAAACAAGCCTGAATCATCCGGTAATAATGATAAACTTTATTTATATATCACTCTAAAAGGTGCTTCATAGAAAGATGTAACAAAATAAAAAGATGACATGAGACATGATAGGCTGCATGAAAAAAAAGTGAGATAAAATTAGATGAAAGACACGAGAAGCAACTCAAGGTTAAAAGTGGATAAGAGAGAAAACTTTTACATGAAAGCAAAACTATAAATCAGCAAAACTGAGTCAATGAAACATGAAGCTCTAATAAACCTACAATATACATCAAAATAATCAGATGATGAGGTTTTTTTTTTTTTTTTAGATGATTAATATGGTTCCAAATTTTATTTTCCCTGTGATCT
>OMLB01034391.1:0-13727 GCA_900302555.1 Myripristis jacobus | reverse complement strand
ACAGACCGGTCTCTCTTGAACTACTGGCTGCACTGCCCCTGTGATTTGCAGTGGTGCTAATCCATTTCGTCCCTATCTGTAAGATTCCTGAAAACTGCAGAAATACGGATGAAATAAGCACAAAGTATGGACAAAAGGCATCTATCATATCCACATCTGTACTTAACACTGATTATGAATGAGCCTTCAGTTGTACCGTGTGTTTCAGAAGACCGAATTGCAATGTTTGTTTATTATAAGCTCTGTGTAGAAAACCTCTGCATCACATATATCAAAGTTCAATGGCATGGAGCAAACAGGGGCCAAAAAACAAGTAACAGATGAGATGTAATTATAACTCAAGAGAAAATGGTGAAGGCTTGTTATATTTGGGGTGATTTTTCAGGTTTCTGATAAGCGCACACTTGCTCCTTAACTTAAAAAAAAAAAAATAAATAAATAATCAAATGAGACCATCGTGCTTAACTGTATACCTTTGAATGTTACAATTAGGGCCAAATTATGACCACAGAAATAATCAAATTTGCCAATTTGACAAACCACATGAACCGTCGGTTTTCCACTCGAAAGTGGCTGTTGATGTTAGCGCCATGTCACGGTGAATCAGTCTGTGGAGAGTTTTAATGTCCCGTGATGGTTAGTTTAATGATGTTATTGTCATATGTATATTTTATTAAAATTATAATATTAACATTTGCACATTAAAAACAAGACTTTTAAGAACCTGTTGAAGTGAAATTATGATGTTGTTAACAAAGATTGTATCTGCCTTCAAAAGCCCATGTCAGGTCAACCCAAGTAAAGACAAGTGGACGTAGGAAGCAAGAATAAGAACTGTGTTATGTGTAACAGCATAAAGTCTGCAATCAAAAATACATGTATGACTGTGTGTGTATACCTGTGTGTGTGTGTGTGTATCTGTGTGTGATGCCTGTGCAGAGAGCAAAACTTTGCCAGTCGGCTGGGAAGAGCTTCAAGCCAGTGTTTGCTGTTTTGTGAGGATGATTAATGACTAGTGTTTGGCGTGCTGTTCTGTGAAACCATTGGAGCCTGATCCTGCTCTAAGTTAGCGAGAGCTGGAAAATATTGAAGAAAAAGTCTGACTAAGGCTGCGCCTCACCAGCTGAACACGTTTCAACTGAATTTTACATGTAAGACGCAGTGCTTTTTAATGAAAAATTCAACAAAGCACCAGTAAACATTGTTCTCCATATGTTGTATGTTCACTCCTCAGGTTAATCAGTTAAAACTGTGTTAACCAATGCTAGTAATTACTGCTGCATTTAAAGCATAGGGTCAAAAGTCCTATTTTTAAACTCCACACTAGCACATTTTCATTATGGATCTACATGGATCATTCTGCTGCTAGACGGCTAATGCTGTGTTCACTTGAACTCTGACCATGAGTTTGTAAATTTCCTACCTGTGATAACATGTCGCTCATGATGTCAACTCAGGATAAATGAATGCTCAAAGAAGAAAATCCTCACATTTTTTTCTCCATGGGAAACGTGTTCAAGATTAAGCTGACTGTTATTCAGACTAAACACAGGACAAGTGCACAGCAACAAAATCACGTTGCATCCGGCTCACGAATGCTTTCCTTGGTGACTAGGTCTGTGTTTTGTTATGATAGAAGTGCTCAGTGTCTTCAAGTGCTTGGTGTAGCACAAGGCATGATGAAAAAAAAAATGTTACAGAATGCAGAGGTAAGGCTAAACATTGGCTAACTCAGCATCGCATACAACTAAACTGCATTCATAATTATGTTTGGGGGGAAATTAGCCGACTGTCGCGGATTACATTGGCTGCATTTTTGACATATCTTTCTTTCTGAGTTATATAGTGTTTCAGTGTCACGTGGTTAGGTTAGGGCATAAAAGACACTTGGTTAAGGTTAGAAAAAGATTTTGTTTAGACAATAAAACGACTTGGTTAAGGTTAGGGAAAGGTTTGGTTCAGACAATAAAATGACTTGGTTAAGGTTAGGTTTTTTATGCTTATCACTTTAGGAGACGGTTGATTAGAGAGATGCGTCAAAGCAGAACTGGGACGGTGTGTTGATCTGCATTCTGACAGTGGTGCAGTGACACTTTCATCTCAAGGAATCATTCGAGAAACACAGCAGTTTTGACATAACATGTTAATTACTTTCCTCAGGTCTGGAAATAAACTTAACCACACTCCCTTTCCCCATTTAGCACCTGGCATGCTTGTATTCTGAAGACAGTTTTATGTGTTGATTTTTCAGTCACAATTACTAGGACTTGGGTTGATGAGAGTTGTTTGTCCCCTCACAGAGTTAATATGGCTTTGGAGCTGTTCAAAACGATCTAAAAGTGTTAATTAACTGTGATGAGCGTAGCGCTGATTTTCACACTCTGGGTTAATGCAGGCAGTCTTAGCTGTGCACTGATATAGAAGTTGCTGCAACTTTATCTTTCATTTTGAAAAGCTTGTCTAGAATCATAACTGCAACAAAATTATTGTGGTGACGTTCCATACAGTTGTCACATTAGTCACATTATTTTGTGTTACTTTTTAAAGATGCAATTTTTTTTTTCCTGTTTTGAGAGCTAAGGGAAAAAGGGAGGGCAGATCCTCAAGTTAGTGGACATTTGCATGTACAAATATCATGTAAAGGGTTGCATCTGACATGAATACATTTTTTTACTTGTATAATCCATCTTTTCTTTAAAACACTGTGTCCACCTGAAACCTCCAGAGAAAATAATATTCGGACACACAAAAAAGCTAAATTCAATATCCCATAATCCCATACATTTTGAGGATATGACCACTAACATTTATTGCAACTCCTTTTGCTGGTTCACTATCATCTCTTTCTGCAAACTTTTTAGGTCCTTTCGGTCCTTTCTGTCTCTATGAAGTGAATTACTTTCATTATTGACTATCTTTAACATGATGAAACGCTTCCTTATTTTTATCCTGAAACTCATTGAGAGCCATTCTTCCGTCACTGTCTCTTTATATCATGAGTTTCATTAGTATCTGTTGAGGAGATTGACATTACTTTGTGCTTTTGATTGTAGAAACAAAAGCAAACTGTCTACTTGCACACATAAATGTCCATTAGAACTGTTTTTGTTGGGTTGCTCTCATAAATTGCATTATAGTCATTACAGGGTTACTTAGATATTTAAATATTCTAAACTCAAGCTGTGGACGGACATGATGAGAGAGTTATCTAAAAAACCCTCAGACTGTGACACAGTTCGATTATAATCAGACAGCCAAGTGGCCAGTAATACTGAATGATCACTTTATCACTTTTATTGCTGGACACAAGGTCAATCTCAGTTCTAATGCCTATTAATGTGGGACTTTTATAAGGGGGGCTCATGAATGGGAGAATTATGCATCAATCTTTTCATGCCTCAGGTCCTAAAACTGATATTTTTCTGTATTTTATTTACCCCCTCAGTTAGAAAAAAAAATCATTGACACAAACCTCATTTTACGAAATATCTCCACACACACAAGAAAGCAAAAATATCTACATACTCTCAAACTATCATGCCAAGCCAGTAGGTGGCGATAAAGTGTACAACAATAGGCCACACACTGTGAAAACAATTCAACTCAGCCAGGGAAACATATATCAGCTGAGGAAAAAAACGCATTACTCTCCTTTTCAAATTAGATTTTATAAATAATCATTTCTGGAACCACAGTTATTAAAACAAATCTCCCCTGGCAACAGAGAGAGGCCAAGCCCCTCCCCTTCCACTGTCGCCCATGGAAGCTTATTTCAGAAAAAATGTGCATGACAGTCAACGGTGAGAGACAAAATAGTTTTTGATCCCGTTTGAACTGTGCTATGACTCACACATATGATGCTTGGCACCACAAAAAGTTCCCTGTTTTAAAAAAAAATTAAAAAGCATACAAATAATAAAGCACCATTTAGTTTTGTGTGAGACCGCTCAGTGAACTACACACCTTTTGTCGCACAAGATGCATCACCAACAGCAACATGACCGCCACCTTGATACATTTCATTTCATACTTTCAAAAAGTATTAAAACAAGTGGAAATCACAACAATTTAACGTTAATGTTAGTATTAACGTTAGCTTCAGTGATTTTCAGGTGAGTAGTCCTTCTGACTACATATTGTCACAGTCTAAAGGTATGTTCAGACCAAACGGAAAGTGAGTTTCTAATGCAGAGCGATTACATACAAAGTCGATGAAAAGATGTAAACAGATGCGAAGTCAAGGTGTGTCAAGATCACGCAATAATGTTTCATTTGTATCAGTTGAAATTTTTCAACTTGAGTGAAAACTTCACGGTTGCAGCGAAATGAAAAACACACTTTGTATTTAGTCTGAACACTCCTTTACACTTAGACAGTCATATGTGTAATTCATGGAGAAATTCAAACATAATCAAAAAAAAATTGTCTTTTTGTGTCGATTACCACACGTTTTCTGAAATGAGGTGCCATGGTGGTCTCACTATTAGTGTGCCCTGATGATGTCATCTGCTGATAGAAAAGGAACAAAGCCTTGAGTCTCTTTAAGATGGTTCAACAACACCGACGGACAGGTAAGTGTGTGTCTGAAGATGTGGACTGGAGTGCAAACTTTGGAAATGAAATAAATGCATGTTTTAGACAGTAAACTGTATTAGTGTGTGTTACCAAATAAGTTAAGCTTGATGTTATGTGAAGAATTGGCATTAACCAAAGTGAATGTCTGTGTGCATCAGATGTTCAAAGCACAGAGCTGCAACACAAGGTATATGAGGAAACAAATATATATATTTAACAGAAACCAGGTAAATGTGTTGAAACGTCCAAGTGTGTGGAGTGATAGTGGGGACAAAAATCGCCACACGTTAAAGCTATTTTGCATGGTGTGTTAAGTTGTGCTAGTGAACAGTTTTTGATGAATTGATCAGTCTTGTTTTGTCTGACCTTACTGTTTGTTTCTGCTTGGTCACTGTGTGCTGGCAGCTGGCAGCCATAAAAAGTCCACTGAGTCTTATACCGTTTTGTTTTGCTACAGATCAAATAATGCAAAATTAATAGTCCATTTATAAAGCGTAAACAATAATGGAAATTAAAATCACACCATGGAAGGTGTTATTCATGCTCTTTATAGCACAGCACAGCTGCCAGATACACTTCATATATGAACATGGCCTCTATCCTCGTTATTTTGTCTTCCACTTGCAATTTACCTGGGCCACTACACACTCGCAATTAACTTTGTCCTCATCAACCTTTATTGCATGACTGAGAGACAGACTTGGGGGGTTGATGAGAAAGGGAACATAAATGGATAGGTAAATATGGGTAAGAGAAAGGGAGCTGGAGAATGAGGGAAATGATGAATAAGCTCGGGGAAGCTAGTGACTGTCATCAGATCCAAATCGGCTCCCCTGCCCTCGTCCCTTTAGATTTACAGTGATGAAAACACTGAATATGTTTGTGAGAAAAACATGGATTATCTGTTTCAAACAATGTCACTTCAAAATGTCAGGTTTCTTAGTTAAAGATGGAACTTTTACACTGAGCAGATTTTAAATGAGTTACTAGTACATTTAAAGTGAAATTGGACTTTGTGAAATTGGAAATTGTCTCTCCATTTACTTTCATAGTACATCTTCCAAAATAACACTGTTAGCGCACAACGAGCACACACAAAATGGTTTATGCCAATATAATTTTTTTTTTTCCAAAATTGAACCATTCTGTTCTTGTTAGTTTCCTGTTTGAATTGGAAAGTACATCTGGCAGGTAGCGTCAGCAGGAATAAATGGCTTGATAATACTTTCACAATTTACTTTTCACAATTGTAAATACACAGAAAATGAGTTAAAAAAAAAAAAAAAGGAAAATTTAAAAAATGGGACTTGCTTTTTATATTGGTGTAATCTGCTTTTTTGCTGTAATTTATGTGCTAAAAGTGTTACTTTGGGAGCTGTTTGGCTATGGAAGTGAATAGAGAGCTAGAAATACAGTGTTGTGGATTATCATCCCACAGGATCTCAGACCAACTAATGAGGAGATTTCACCACCATGTGGACTCATAACATGCCCAGATAACTATACAAACCACCACGCTATCTTTAAGTAGAATTGTACACTGGTAAATTTACCTCTTCTTGTGTAAAGTTTCAGCAGTGTGACAGATTCTCCCTGAATAGGGTCTGCAAGAAACTGCTAGTTGGATGGATGGCACATTTGGAGCCGGGACTTCTTCTGTTTAGAGCTATTTGGATCCCTCTTTGGCCATTTCTGTGTGTCGCAGTGTATGTCCCTATAGGTGACTACCACCCTGCATCTCAAAGCGTGACGGTACCTCCCAGCTTCAGCTGCGCTCTGCCTCGCCCACTGGTTTGAAAACTGCATTGCACTGGCTGGAGAGAGCAGAGTGGAGGAGGAGTATGGTTAAGAGGAGGCAATCGTATCTATCTATCTCAAACAAGCTTATACAAGATATTCGTTAACACCTCAAAAATATGTTTTTTTCCAGCTGCTTTAAATTAATCCCAGCTCCTCTGGCTAGTGCCTTTGGTTTCTTGATGTAGTTTCTTGTGCCAGTCTTATGACTCCATTTGTTATGCTGTGCCTTCAAAAGTCTGGAAATTCCTGGGAGGGACACCATGGGTTTGAGCCTACTGTTAAAAATCAAGACTGCGCGGCGGTAGCAGCAATCACTTATAAATACGGCTTAGATAAATGGTATGAGAGGGGACCAGCTCCGACTACAGCTGGAGACATAGGACACATCTATGAAGCCAAATAATGGGAGTGATTTTTAGTGGCCATCACATTGTTTTCCATCAGTGAAGTGAAACATGTTGAACTGTGACTGTATAAAGTTATTCTCTGTCTCAAGTGGCACTTCCCTCCCCCACAGCACTCACATCTCTGATGGAAACAGAGCTTAGACTTGGTCCTGTCATATCTGTCAAAGTCACAATGCCTTTAACCCTGGCTACAGTGTGGCATAGTGCTACTGTGGTACTCTGGATATCTAGCATCTGCTATTCCTTAGGCATTAAATCCAGCCGGTAGACTGAACATGAAAGAGGCAGCAAAAAAGGCTGTAATAAAATCATCTTCATTACTTTGATCCCTAGCTTAGATTGTGCAGTGTTTTGCGAGTCAGGTTACACGAGCCGAGGCAAACAAAGATATTGATTGAGGTATTAGCCCTGCATCCACTCTGCTTTGCGGCAACCCAGTCTTAAAGTCGGATCAGCATTCAATCAGCATACCGTGTGAGAAAAACAAGCATAAAATTGGTCTGCATCTCTATGTTTAATATAACTGCAGCTGCTAACCGTGATGCCAACACAGCTAACTCTACATCTCAATAGTGCTGCCATGCCGCCTGCCACAAGACAGAGACCTAAACAGATGATGTCTATCCAGTCATCTATCAAGCTGTCCAAATGAAAAGCCACCAGGGGTTTGGAGGCAAGTGGAGTGGAATGCGCATGTCGGTGCTGTAACTGATGATCATACTCCTTAAATGAGTTAACATTTCTGCTCTAATGACAGGGGAAGATGAACTTGTGTGTGCACCGGTCTCTGTAACCAAATTGATGTAGACGTCTAACTCCGCGATGACAAATGGTGACACCTCAAACGTGGCAACAACAGCAATCTCGGCAACAACAACACAATCCTCACACCAGAGAGGTTTCAGTGAAATACAGTGAAAAGGCTGTCGAAAAAAAAGACGCTATATACCAGCAGCTGAGAGAGGGAGGAGGGAACGGAGACACCACGAAAGAGTCATCTTCCCTCTCAGATGTGACTGTGATGAAAGGCGTGCAGGGAGATTAATTTCCTAGAGGCGTGCCACCTTCTTGCCTTTTTTGACCTCGATGAAGAGAAGATTGAATAGATAATTTTGCTGGAGCTCGGCACATTCTGCCCTAGACATTCTCTGGATGGGCTACATCATTATCTTGTTCACACCCTTGTCCTCCTCCTCTAGTGTGTGCTTGAATGAGTCTTCTGACTGGAGAAGACGGCGTGTCACTCATAAGCCCCATGGAGGACGATAATGAAACAGTCATCAAACATTATCTGTGAAGTTAAGCCAGTGGACAGCTCCAGGCCACATTGAATGGCACGTGCTTTCATGAGCAGAATACCAAGCAGGTGAGACAGTAGACTTAAGCTTGAGCTTCCCTCACAGTGTCTTGCAATGAAGTCAGGTCAAGGATGTCCACTTAGGAGTTTACATCAGTATACGTCACCTTCCAGTCAACTATATACCAAGATCAGTTGCATATAATGATTCGTTTTATACATGTCTTCTTTAAACAGGTAGTTCACCCATTTTGAATATATCTTTTCACCTCCCCATAGCTGTTATGTAGGACAGTAGTGATGCTATCTTCCTCTCATCTTCCTCGCCATTCAGGTGGCAGGTACAACATCTGAGTTTGGATGTCTCATTTATCTCATTGTCAGTGTTAGATAGAATCAGTCTGCAATGCTCACTGCATTCTGGGAGTTATTTCTTGATGAAGTGTTTTAATTTACTTTTTTGGTCTTTCCACTCTGTCCAACCTGCCTTGTCCATGTGTAATTCAGTTAACAGAGAACCTGTTGCTTTCAATCAAACGTGGGCATATAAATACCAGTAGTAGCTCGGGGTGTGTCAGTGATGTATCCACATCCATTACTCAGGATGCATCGTGTCTTGTGGCTGCATTGCATTCTGGTCTATTGAGATTCCTATCACTGGAGAAATTGGTATCTCGGCTTCTTCTATGATGGATTTTCCCCTGTATGATTGCTGAATGCTGGTGCAAAATGGGAGCTCTAAAAATGGCTTTGGCTTTGCTCTTTGATTCTGAGGGACTCACACCAAAACTTGTTTACCGTTGATGTTTTAGATAGATGAAAAAAAAATTCTGCTATCACACTCCACTCTAGCTGCACTGGAAATATCTCAGCGTGACATCACAGTGTCTGCGTTTGGTTGGTCAGTTATCCACGGGAGTAAGAAAAATATACCACCCAGAGACAGAACGAGCCCGGGGAAGCAAGCAGTATCTCCAACAGCTTTTCTGAAAACAATGTTACAGTGTCTCCGGCTGGATGTTTCCTTTAATTCAATAAGAGTTAATTATAAGTAAGTGCAATCAAACTCTAACTAGACCCTGCTATAGTACGTCAGTCCAAACCTGCCTCTCACTGTGAGCATACTTAACAAGTAATATTGCAATTTATCCTCGCTAGTTAGAAATTAACAAGCATAGCCCATAATCATCTCTCTGGCTAACTGAGTACAGTACAATTTATTGAGACCAAAACTGTCATGCATTCTTCTCAAGTCCAGCCTTCCGGCACTCATACAGTGATATGCCTCTGATACTGGCACCGCATTGCTCCTCTGGGCTGCAATTACAGTAATTACAAGAGGAGCAGAGGGAGAGGGCAGTAACTATGCCCCTGGTAGTTTCAACGTCATGTCTCAACTCATGTAATTATTCCTAGAATATTATTAGCTGAGCAGCTTTCACCCAGAACAGACAAAAAAAAGCTTGAAAACAAGGGAAACATCATTTTAATGAGCCATAACCACCATCTACAAGGTGACAGAAAATTGAAGTATGTCTTCAATATATATTATTAATATGAAATACGCTTCTTTTGACATATGGAGATTGAGCTGTATGGACCGGAAAAGACAAAGTACAATATACCGGTGGCATATGAAGTGTGTAAATGACAAGAATGGTAAATTTTCACTGTTGCTTTCATTGAGTCAGTACATATTCATTTGACCTCTAATCAATAGAATTGAATTGAATTCACTTGTCTGTCAAAGGCAGACACAGTTGAATTACAAGGATACAAGGACACAAGGAAGTTTATTGGTCATTATACAACAGGTTGTATAATGAAATTAAAATGTGGTTCCCTCTTGATTGATTAATTGATTAATCAATTAATTGATTAATCAATTAATCTCTTGATTATTCCCAAAACATACATACAGTATATACATACATACATACATACACATTCAAAGTAAGTGACATAAAGATTTTTTACAGTCTGACACAGGCTCAAACCATGTAACTATCTTAGTCCAAGCAGAAAGTAGCATCTATTTATTGTGTTGCTGGTATAAATGTTTCACATCCATCACCAGTGTAACTTACTTTCTTTTTTTCCAGGCCATCAGCTCTGACAACCCCCCTCCCTCGCTTAAAACACGAGACACGCAGCATCACAAATAATGACTTTGTCGGCAGTCTTGTGGCTAAGGCTGTTTGCTTTGTTTGTGTTGATAGAGATGTCATCTTTAATTTGGCCTCAAGTGGAAATGGTGATGTGAAACATAAAACCTCCGGCATTTTTTCCTCATGCTTCAACTCAGTGCATGCGTGTGTAGGTGTGTGCATGACGGCGTGCACCCCCACAGCATCTCTAGTCTCTGTGCTTTTAGTCTGGCACCTGTGCCAGCCAAATTTTCCCGATGAAGCCTGAGTATATCATCCACATAAATGCTAATGCAAGCTGAAAAAAAAAAGTTTTCACTTTGGTGAGCAACACCATCAGCTCTTGGCAGCCAACGCCTTTAGCTCTGCAATACAAAATAACATCAAAGAAAGCCTCACACTGTTTTGTGTGATTAATGAGCGACGGGATGTCACGTCAAAGGGAGGATGTTACATTTCCTTTTGATGTTTGCAGAATTTCCTCAACCTTTGCAAGCGTGATCATATTCCACAGTCTCATTATGACCCTAAACCTTTTGATGAAACCTGATGTCAGAAAACAGCAACTGAGTTTAGTTGAAAAATACTCACATTTACATTCCAGTAAATGGATTACAATGTGTGGGTGTGTGTGCTCGCCTGCCACCCTCACACAGCAACCTACTCCGAGTGACTAATTAAGTCTGCCTCTCCCTCTCTCTCTCCTCCGATCGATATGTGCTCTAGGTTTGGAAAATCATTTATAATCACAAAACACAAATTCCACCCATCATGTTGATCATGATGAGAGCAGGTTGAGTCTTTGTTAGCCACTATGCAATTACCTGTCTGGCAAAGGACCATATGGAGAAATGCTGCTATGCAAATATTTCATTTCTCACAATGGCTCCTTAGGGATCACTTGTGTACACTGCAGGAGTAATACCTGCCAAACTGGATCATATCACACCATGTCACTAGAGAATACATTATCATTAGCCCTAAATGGCCAGTTAAGCTGGGAAAGATCCAATTTGTGAGCAACAAGTCATTAAAATCTGTAAAACTAAATCTGCATAAAAAGGCGGCACTAATACCTAAAGGCCAAGGGGTGGACGCTGTCCCAACTCTGTATTAACACAGTTGTGAACAAAGCTCGCTGAACAAGGCTGACAGTCTGTGAGCGACAGCTTAGTAATTGTCTCCAGCTTAGTGTATTACCATAGAAGGTTTACTTTTTAAGATAATTTTTAAACACCGAGGCGGAAAGACCTGCCGGGCAGTGGTATCGATTTGCATTCAGCCCTTTCTCCACCAATACCTCCCGTTCCTCAATAGCTCTGCTGTATTCATTGATTGAATCATAAATAGTTTAACAGTTTTCTCCTAAGATGGCAATTCCCTCAAGCCTTTTGAAAAAAAAAATGGAAAACTGAATGGAGTGAACAGTTATCTGACATAACCAGACATAATATCATGAAAAGTTGCCATGCAATAAATGTATAACTCACCAACAAGATACTTGGGGAGTTTTCTGTATCATTACAATACTGACAATGACAAAAACATGTAGGATAAGGGTCAAGCCAGTATTCAATACAACAACATCGCCTCCTGCTCCAAAAGTACTGTATTTCTTGAGTCATGTGAGTAGCCTGTTTGCAGCACAGGCAGCCTGTTTGTGCAGAGAGGGATCAGCACCAGACAGGGGACAGCTCCACACCTCCTCCAAAATACTTGGAGACAAGAGGCACCAAGACAGCACGAGCCTGGGGCAACACATTGATTTATCCATTAACCATGAGGGACTTTCAACTGAGTTGTCAGCCTTAGTCATGCTTAGTCCATTTTTCCCTTAGCAGAAAACTGCAAATTAGGATCCGTATATAATTCGTTTTTCCACAAAGTCATTTTAGGGATAGCACACAAACAAACTGAATGCAGACTAAAGCCTAAATATGCAGAATGTTAAATTCACAGATATGTGACAGACTGTCCTGGCAGGAGGAGGGTTATGTCACAAGTACACAAGCATGATCCTAATGAACTACTATCACTGGGCACATCTGGCACCATCTGTAGGGTTTGAAGTGTGGTAGACCGATGCGCACCTTCTTATGATATATGCTGAAATACTTGTACAATCTACTTGCAGTCAGCAGTTAATTACAATTCACCCATTGTAAGACCAGCATACAGCCTGGCGCAGGCTATAAAATCCTTTAACCAAAAGTGACAATAATCGAGAAAAAAAAAAATATTAGAAGGGAATTGCAGCATAATCCCGATATTGCTGTACAATCCAATGCAATGTAGTTTAGCAGAATGATTAAACAGAAGCTGGTGCAATGTGAAGCTACATTGAGCCATAGCTCCGATACCTGCCGTTCTGCGATGGACAAACTCATCCCAAACTCCATTCAAAAATGGTGCAGTTTGATGTTTGCTTGCTTATCTGCTTTAACAGACTCGCAGTATAACATTGTTTACATCTTTAAATAAATAATACGCATCTAGCAGTAATTTCGGCGTGAAGATAATCATCTAAACAGCATTGTATTTATTTAAAAAAATATATCTGAACTTTTAGAATTGATTTACACCGCTTCTAACGCACACGACAATGTACAGCTTGAGTGGTAGAGGAGTTAGAATAGCAGAATCAAACCTCAAAAGTTGAAATATTATTAAAATAAGTACTGCGTGGCGTGATGAAAGTAGCCGAATACGAGTACTTCCTGATGATTTATACAAGCCCTGATATGGCATACGACCACACATGTACAAATGTCCATAAGCAAGGCAACGCTAAAATGTAGGATTTTTTGAATGGACTTTGGCGTGAATGTCTCACCATAAACGAGAGAGCTGCGAGGATTGCTGAGGACGAACTAGTCGGTCCGTCCTCTAACGCCTATCAAATAGCATTTTGAAAATAATTGCTGCAGCACAGAAGAAACTGATGCCAAAAAGAAGATTAGGTGGAAATGAGACGGCTCACCATAGACGGATATAATCCGAAGATGATGAGAGAAAGGACGGGATACAGGACGCTCAACAGGACCCGCATGCTGAGGGGCTCCGGTCTGCCACTTTTGTCCGGGGCGCAGTCCTTTACCATAGAACTCCTGTCCTGCTTTCACCTCACCGCGTCCTTGTTGCTGTCTGACCGCGGAGGCACAGCGACCACACATCCACCGGCATCACACCCACCGCTCCACCGCGCTCGGCTGCAAGGCAGTGCCCAGGAAAAAAAGTTTTGAGCCTGGGACATTCAGCTCCGGCACACTGCAGGGGAGGCGCACCGAGGATGTGACATCACTTGAGGGGTCTTAAGGTTTAGAGGGCTATTCATTTATTTGTTTATTTAATTATTTATTCCATGTTTTGTCATTTTCTCGGTGATTTGGATGAATTCAGTGATATGTGATGTAGCAAACTCTTTGCCTTTACTGACAAATCCTGTAATTTGTCCATTTGTCTTGATCTATAGAAAACAAGGCTTTTCTGGTAATGATTGCA
>OMLB01034385.1:0-12582 GCA_900302555.1 Myripristis jacobus | reverse complement strand
TATTAATCCTTTGCAGGAAATTACATTGTCACGGCAGCTTCATCACTTCAACACACATAAAATTGCACACTCATACAATACAGTGGTTGCAGTGTTTTGTCCGCCCGTACTGTCCTGAAGCCGGTGAAACTGATCAGTGAGTCAGGGATGATGTTCGTGAGCCACGTCTCAGTCAAGCATATAATGCTGCTTTCCCCATACAGTTTCTGTCCCCAGGTGTAGCAGGATCTGGATTTATTAGCGATGCAAATACTGCTCGTGTCTTTACAAGCCTACATTGCAATCCAGAGGTGAAAAACGCAATTATTGCTGGCTACCCGTCGTATTCGTGGCCGGAACGAATGACAACTGTGTTTAGTTATAAAACGGGTGATTCCCATCCTTAAATGTAATTGGCTGAGCTGCGTTCCATGCCGTTGTAAAATCAGTGTAACCCACGGCTTCTCGGGCCTTATTGCTTAACTATGTTTATAGCGTTCAATGTTCCCGTTTGGGTCTGTAACCCCGCTCACCAGTGACGTGGTGGGTCGTGTCATTGGTTCTTTCTCTGGCTCGTTTAGCCCCTGCTCGAAGTTGGTGCTTGCCTGGAACCAGTTTGGAACCAGTTTGGCTCGTGCTTGGGCGGTGGAAAAACAAAGAACTGGTGCTATGTCAGGCACTGGCTCCGAACCAGCCCTGGAACCGCTTTGGTGGAAAAGGGGTAAAAGACGTTCTTATTAAGGGGAAAATCAGAGTTAATTGCTTCCAAGTGGTCACTTTATTATGCAGTATGATAAACCTACCAGTAAGGCAGCCTTCCATTCATCAGCAATCGTTTCCTATCTCCTGGAACTGGTCTAACGAGAAATAAGACTGTGGAATTGTTGTTTTTAAACTAGTGCTGGATTTTATCATTGTGATATTACGGGAAAAAAATCTGATGTTGACCCTCTATTCCTTCCTGGTTGGTGGTGTTGTGGCTTGAGGCTAGACTTTGTTTTCTGTATATCGTGACATTTGGCCAGGCATAATCTGTAAAGGTGTTGCCCTGCATGTGTCAGTGTTTGCATAGGCTATGCATGGCTATGCGGTTGTGCAGGCAGAACAGCAGTATGCAAAACTATTCACAAGCCATGTTCACAACAGTTTCTGCTGTGAACATGGCGTTATGTTCAGGGCATCATGGTGACATTCCCCATTTGCATAAAGCTGAGGTCAAGGATACTTTATGCAAACTATGGGCGTCTGGCGCAACTCACCACCTCTGGAAACTCCAGTGACACTTTTAAACTATCGATCTAAAATGACGTGAGATGCAGCAGCAGGGTTTATTTCTGCCTCAAATGTTTCCAGAAACAAATTTTGGTGAACTATTTTTGTCATATCAAAGACAGTTTCCAAAAGAGCCACCATGTTGGTCCGGATTGAAATCCAGGAGAGGACGGCCCACTATTGAAGTGTTTGTCCAGTAAGGTGCATCCAGGAGTTGTCTGGGTGGTTATAAGAGAGAGGAACTGTCAATCATCAGGAGTGGCCATTAAGCGTTAAATCTGGGAAGCAGCATGACACCTGGTGTCAAACACATGCCCCTGTGGACATGTACGGTAAGACTTGTGTAAGGAATACTTCACCCACAATGCATATTTTTTGTATCAGATAGTCCCTTTGCTGGTGCCCTCAATCATCAATGAAGAAAGCTTTACTCACAAGCCTTCATGGTATACTCATATTCCCAAAATGCTAGCCATTTTGGATTCAATGGAGAAAAAAAACAGGGCAGTAATTTTACAATTTTAAAACAGCAGAATTCAAAAGTTCTGTTTAAAAATACTCACACTTGTCCTGCTGTATAATCCAAGTCTCTGCTAGATTTGAGCCAAAATCTGTGTTTAGTTTAAGTACTGAGCATGAGACTGGTTAGGAAAATTACTTTGAAGGCTTGCAAAAAGGTTTTCTTTGTCAGGGGTTGATGGCAGCACACAGTGGGTACTTAATACAAAAATTGTGCATTATGAGTGACGTATTCCTCCACTGTCACTGTCATTCAGCTCTGCTATCACGGATGTGATGCAATTTGATTGATTATATATTTATTGCAAAATAAAATAAAAATTCTGGGGAAAAGTTGGTTGATTTGGGAAATTTCGGGACATGAGAATGGTCAAATTAAAAAACATAATTGACTTCAAAAATGGGTGTTGAATGACTTTCACCCAAGAATACTAATATTAGATATAAAAAAACCTCATCAATCAAGCCTTCAACCCTACTTCAAACATCACCAAGTGAGGAGAGAATCCTTTGCAAATCCAAACCCAAACAGTGAAAACCAAGCAGTGCTATATAAATGGAAGGGAATAAAGAGGATTGGGATAGAATGTGATTGGTGGACATAGTGTGGTGAACGAACACTCACCTTGCTAGACTCACACCTCCATAATGTGGGCGGAGGTGGGGAAGTCAGCAGAGGAAGGGGGAGGGGCCAGACTGGTCGGGGAAGTGGGGGGACTGGGGGCGCACTGGGCTGAAATGTTAGGTAGTGGGAAGGAGTGTGAAAACAAGGGAAATGAAAAGTGAAACAATAAGTGAGCCAAAAAAGGGAGAGGTAAGGTAAGGTAAGCAGCCTGAAGAGGCAGAACTAATATGCATTCACATCTCAGAGAGATCTGATTGTGAAAATACAGATGTCTTTGTACCTTTAAGTCACAAAAAATGCTCATGTTAGTTTCCCTGAATCATGATTACCTATCTACCTATCTATACACCTACTTACCTGCCTACCTCACCACCTACCAAAGCCGTTTACTGCCTTGTCAACGCATTCTTATTCTGAGGGTGTCAAGTACTGAAGCTTTGCCAAAGCCCTCTGCATCTGATAACACAAAAGGTAGCTTTTGGGGTTGCGATGAGACACACTGGGCTTTCTCGCTTTTAGTGTCACCTGGTTAGGTTTAGCCAACAAAACCATTTTGTTAGGATATGATTAGGTTTTGGTATAAAATGGTACCAAAATGAAAAATGGACATGGCCTCAATCACAGAGGGTGTCTTGCTTCCTGTTTTAGAAATCGAACTCAGGGTCTCTGCTTCAGCGTCCTGTGGCTTATATGCCCCCTATCCACCCTGAGCACCTGTGTAGACATTGTCGCTCTTTATACTATGTTACCACCCCTTATGTCTCACACTGATGCCAAAAGGTGCCTTTGGCTTCTAATGGGTGCTTTTTGCATCGGTATTGGATGCTAAAGGATGGCTTTGTCTTTGGTATCTGACACAGAAGGCATGACAAATTGTGTGTATTTGATGCCCCGGGAATGAGAATGGCATGGCCCTAACTAACCTTCTAATTCATGAATTGCACATGACATCACAGCATGTATACCGCGCCATCTTTGGGACTTAAAGTGACAATGCACACAAGGTAAAAGTCTAGTAATTTTGGATGGATCAATATGTTCATTGTCCTCTGAGTCTAATGATATCAGGCTTGGAGTGATGTGACTTCTTTTTATGCTACAACCTTCAGAGGCTTCTGACACAATGTTCAACACAGGTTTAGGTAACAGCTATGTACATACTGCTGTGGCTTTACAAGCACTCTCTCTGTGTTTGTTCCTGCAGTTTTAAACAAACATAACATTATGTAATGCATATACTTTTTTCACTATGACCTCTGAAAAGGCGACTCTGCCATGTCCAAGACAGGCTTTTCCAGCAGAAACTAGTTTTAAACAGCTCTTTCTGTTTTTATGGCCACAGTTTCAATCAAACTTACATGTTCAGCATCTGCTGAATCTAATATCAGTTTCAAAGCAATTGCAGTTCTACCTCTTACAGTGTGACACTCAGAAGTTGTTGGCATCATGTTCAACACACATGTTCAACAGGTTTTGCTAGCAGCAACCACGTACAATCACCAAAGCAAACACATGGTCTGGCCATAGCATGGTGGTCCAGTGTATGGCCACACTTTTGGCAAGCGCACTCAGATTGTCTATTCCTAGATGTTTTGGGCAGCAGCGACGTCCAATTTTGCTGTGGTTTGCCACTGCCATCTAGCCTTGTGTTGGTCCCAAATATAACACCCACAACACACATCAGAGAAATCCATGAATGTGACACTGAAACAACTTGAAACACAACAGCTTACTTATGTTTTTTATGAATTTTATGCAATATGAGTTTTTGAGTGGCCCTGAGATGGGTTTTTTTGCACTAGAGACCAGTATTCATGTCTTAATGGGCGCTTAAACAACAAAAGGCCTGCTTTAAGAATGTTTAATTTGTTTTTTAGTCAAATAATTACAAGTTTAGCTTCTACTTGTTGAAGTTTACTGTGGTAACTCAGCTATATTGATTTTTATTTCTTTAAATCAAGTTGGTGATTTTAAGTGAAATTTGTAAGAAAATTATTTGAATATAACCTGAGTACATACTCCCCTCTCATGGATGCACCACCTGTGAGGGGGGGAGAAGGGGCTGGGTGCGATGCCACATGGGTGGCGGGTTGGCGTGGAAGCCTACGGTGCAGAAACTTTCTTTTGCAATGTGGAATGTCACCTCTCTGGAGGGGAAGGAGCCAGATCTGCTGCGAGAGGTGTAGTATTACCGACTAGATACAGTCCGGCTCAATTCTACGCACAGCATTGGCTCTGGAACCAAACTCTCTCCTTCTCTGGAGTTGCCTGGGGTGAGAGGTGGTGGGCAGGAGTTCCCCTGTGTTGGAATTTGTCCCAGTGGACAACAGGGTCATCTCCCTGTGCCTTCGGGTAGCAGGGGGCTGTTGTGACAGCGTACGTGCTGAATAGCAGTTTGGAGTACCCAGCCTTCCTAGAAACACTGGAAAGTGTCAGGCGCCATCTGGAGACTCTGTGATATTGCTGGGCGGCGCTCACATTGGCAATGACACAGAAACTTGGAGGGGGTGATTGGGAGGAATGGCCTGCCTGATCTAAACTCAAGCGGTACTTGTTGGACTTCTGTGCAAGCCATGGATTGTCCATCATGAACACCATCTTCAAGCATAAGGAGGCTCATAAGCATACTTGGTACCAAAGCTCCTTAGGTCAACAGTCAATGATCAACTTTGTAGTTGTTTCATCAGACCTGTGGCCATATGTTCTGGACACTCGGGTGAAGAGAGGAGCAGAGCTATCAACCAATCAACACCTGGTAGTGAGTTGGATCAGATAGCAGGAGAGGCTACCAGACAGACCTGGTAAACCCAAGTGGGTAGTGAGGGTAAACTGGGAATGTCTGGCTCTATCCAGAAGGTCTTTAACTCTGGGGGAGCTTCTCTTGGATCCCGGGGGAGGTTGGGTCTGAATGGACCCTGTTCAAAGCCTAAATTGTCGAAGCAGCAGCTGAACTCTGTCATACGGTCTTGGGTGGCTGTCGGGGCGGCAACCCAAGGACCCATTTATAGACACTATCGGTGAGGGAGGCTGTCAAGCTGAAGAAAGAGGCCTTCTGGCAGTGCTGCAGCAATGGCGGAGGCAAAAACCTGGGTATGGGAGATGTTCAGGGAGGCCATGGAAAAGGACTTTTGCCTCACCACAAAGACATTTGGGCAAACTGTCAGGCGACTCAGGAGAGGCAGGCAGGGCCTCACCCAGGTTGCTCTCAGCGGGGATGGGGAGGTTCTGACCTCAACTGAGGAGGTAGTTGGACAGAGCACTTTGAGGAGCTCCTAAACCATACTGACACACCTTCCGGGGAGGAGGCAGGGCTTGCCTTTTTCCCTGGCAGAGGTTGCTGAGATGGTTGGGAAACTCCGCAGTGGCAAGGCACTGGGGGTGGATGAGATCCACTCCGTAAAGCTTAAGGCCCTGGATGTTGTTGGACTGTCATGGTTGACACATCTCTCCAAAGTTGTGTGGAGGTCGGGGACAGTGCCCAGGGGGTGGCAGACGGAGGTGGTGGTTCCCATTTTTAAAAAAGGGGACTAGATAGTGTGTTCCAGTTATCAGGATATCACACTGCTCAGCCTCCCTGGGAAAGCTTACTCTAGGGTACTGGAAAGGAGACTACAGCTGATCGTTGGACCTCGGATTCAAGAGGAGCAACGTAGGTCCCGTCCTGGCTGTGGAGCAGTGGACCAACTCTTCACCTTCGCATGGATACTGGAGGGGGCATGGGAGTTTGACTATCCAGTCTACATGTGCTTTGTGGATTTGGAGAAGGCCTTCAACCGTGTCCCCCGGGGGATCTTGTGGGTGGTGCTGCAGGAATATGGGGTACCGGGTGTATTACTGTGGGCCACCCAATCCCTGTGTAACTGCAGTGAGAGCTGTGTCCGTACTCTTGGCACTAGGTCGAGTTTGTTCCCAGTGGGTGTTGGACTCCACTAGGGCTGCCCCTTGTCCCCAATTCTGATTCATGAACTTCATGGACTGGTTTTCAAGGCGTGGTCAGGGAGTGGAGGGTGTCCAGTTTGGTGGCCACTGCTTTTTGCAGATGATGTGGTCCTGCTGGCTTCATCAGGTTGTGACCTTCAGCAGTCACTGGGGCGGTTTGCAGCCGAGTGCAAAGTGGTTGGGATGAGGATCAGTACCTCTAAGTCCAAGGCTATGGTTCGTGGTGAAGAAGGAGCTGAGCCAGAAGTCAAGGCTTTTGATTTACCGGTCAATCTTTGTTCCAACCCTCACCTATGGTCAGCTCTGGGTAGGGACCGAAAGAACGAGGTTGTGGATACAAGTGGCGGAAATGGGTTTACTCTGCAGGGTGGCTGGGTGCACCCTTAGGGATAAGGTGAGGAGCTCAGACATCCGTGAGGAGCTCGGAGTAGAGTCACTGCTCCTGGACATTTAAAGAAGCCAGTTCATGTGGTTCAGGCATTTAGTTAGGATGCCTCCAGGCCGCCTCCTGGTGGACGTGTTCTGGGCACGTCGACCTGGGAAGAGGCTCCGAGGCAGACCCAGGACACGCTGGGGGGACTATATCTCCCGGCTGGCCTTGAAATGCCTTGGGACCCCCCAGGAGGAGCTGGTGGATGTGGCTGGGGAAAAAAACATCTGGGCTGACCTCCTCAGCCTGCTGAAACCACGACCCAGTTCCAGATAAGCGGCAGAAAATGGATGGATGGATGGGTGGATGGAGTACAGTACATACTGCATAATGCAGTAATTTATACAGCACAATGTTACAAAACAAAACAGCATTTGAGCAAGCACTTCTAGAGATCGATCAATTATTGGTTATGGCTAATTATTGGGGACATCTATCATTGATCATAAGTTTTAAAATATAATTTTATTAATTATAAATCTAGTTTTCTTATTTTTCTTTTTACAAAACTTCAGTTTTTAAAAAAAAGTCAGTTTTTTTCTTCTAATTCTCTTGTTTTCCCCCCTTGTTTGTATTTATTTCTTTATTCTACAAATTTAACAGTGTTAATAGAACATTTTTTTTATTTATAGCAAGGTTATTTGGAATTTCTAATACTGTAAATTTTGACTCTGTAATTTTCAGATTTACTATTAATGAATATTGGCCCTAAATATCAATTACTGGTCGATCTCTTCTTATTTCACAATCTGGTTTGGAGGCATGCCAGGGAAGAGGTCCTTCACTAGCCAAGTTTCTTTTTCTAAAACTATCTGTAAGTAGATTTGGCGTGTGCTGTGGTGCACTGCTGCTTTCTTATGGAAAAAGGTTGGAGGGAGAGGGAGAGGGATGGTGACTTGGTGATGGTGTGAGTAACAGTGGCATGAAAGAGAGGTCTCACCAGACAGAAGGCGGCTGCGGCGTGAGGCTTCAGCTGCCAGGGCGCAGGAAATCTCAATGCGCTTCTCCTGTTCCTGTAGCTGCTGCTCTGAGTTCACCTGGCTTCCTCCCTCTACTGGGCCATCTAATAGGGGAACTATGTTCTGCATACTGGGTTAGGGGGCAGATAGAAGAAAAGCAAAGTATTAAATATCACTTGTCAATTGAACACTAGCATTCTTAATGACCAGTCAAGGTGGAATCTAGCTACTACTTCAATAAATGGAGAGAGAGATTTTGTCTCACAAACAATGCAATATTTAGGGGTTCAAGCCCATAGGGTTGAAAGACATTCCTTGGTCCAAACTCTGCAAATCTGCCAAAGAGCCCATAAGGTCCACTATATAGGATTTTCTGCCATTTTTAATTTTTTGAAAATCACATATTTGACATCTCCTCCTAGGCCTTAGGTCCAATTCTTTGGACAGCTCCTTGATATTGTATTTCCTTTTGAATTCAAAAAGTTTTGAAATCAGAAGTTGTTTGTCCACTCATCACAAAACTGCCAGGATATGTCCACATCAGTACCTGAAACATACTTAAAGTTATTTTTAATGAAGCTGTTGAAATTTTAAATTTTTAATGGTCTTTGTCAGCTTGAACCCCATACATGCCACTTGCGGCTACATTGATATTCAGTTTTTGAGGGTAAAAGAGACGTCTTAAGAAAAACAGTAGGCCTTTACCTAAAAGTCATGACTGGTAGCCTATTAGATTGATGCTCCAGTGAGAAATGTACAATGATGGGCAACCAAGGTACATATAGTATGGGACGGATAGATGACCAATACATGGGTGAGGGGGAAAAGGTGGCATTGGTTTGCAGGGTCGATAACACTGATCTACAATAAAAACTGGATTGCTGATGAAGTAATAAAAAGTGATGTCATCACAAAACCATATTGATACACCCAACTTTCTAACACTTTGTAACAGGGGTGACATGATCACTAAATCTATTATTTCCTATTATTTCCACATCTGTCAACTTCCGTTGGACAGAGATTAATAGGAGATCTCAGATGTTCCTGGAATCTGCTGGATGTTCCTGGAATCTGCTGGATGTTCCTGTACACTATGCCAGCCACTTAGTTATGGCGCTCCATGTATGCTGTACCTGCTAGCATCTTGCACCCTGCTGTGATACGCTGCTGATGCACCTGGGGTCCTGCATGGTATGGTAGACCTTGGCCTCTATGGATCTTGTGTTTTGCACCTGTTCTTAGGTTGCCATGATCAGTGCCTCTGTGCTGTCTTTAAGTCCAGCCTTTTGCAGTCACTATTATGTTTTCTCTATCAGCCACTTCTGCTATTTGTCTGTGGTACATACCATGCAGGGGCTTGGCCCTCCATGACAGTGCCTCTTCCTCCTCCTCATTGGGCTTCTGCTGCTTGAGGTATTCACTTAGCAGGTCATCACTGCGGGCCATCTTCCTTATATTCCTGGATCTTTGTTGTTTCATTCTGGATGGTGGTTTTGACGCTCACCAGTCCTCGGCCTCCCTCTTTCGACTTAGTGTACAGCCTCAAGGTGCTGGACTTGGGGTGAAACCCTTCATGCATTGTGAGGAGGTTCTTTGTCTTGATATCAGTGGCCTCTATCTCCTCCTTTGGCCAGGATATTAAACCAGCGGGATATCTGATCACCGGCAGTGCATAGTTTTTTATGGTTTGGATCTTGTTTTATCCATTCAGCTAGCTCTTAAGGACCTGCCTCACTGTTGTTTTCCCCAGGTTTTTGAAAGAAATCAAGTGCATTTGCTCAGCTTGATTCAAAAGACATCGCTACAACACAAAAGTATGTACAAGTGATTATTCTCACCTTATGTTTTAATCTTATCACTTTGAACTTATTTGACAAGTATGATAGTCAGACAACTCCATAACTAACACCAACCAAAATATCTTTTCATATCAGAGTCCTGAGGACAATATCACTTCAAGTTGAGGTCTGTGGCTTCATGAGAGTCAATTTGGTTGTCCAGAACATGAAATGGTTTGAAAACCTCTGACTTAGATGATCTATACATTTACAATAATGTCATATCAATACACATTAATGAAGCTTTCTCTTAATATTACTGTCACTTGCATCGTTTTCTAGGTCCCTGGATGAGTTTTTTTTTTTTTAAGGCATTTTTTTTTTTTTTAAGGCATACACCGCATAGCTTCTGCTCCTTTTTTGGGTAATATGATGGCTGACCCGATTGCTGTATCTTAAAACTTGTTGGGTGGTCTATATTATATTACCCATCCAAAGTATGTTATAGATCAGTGGTTGATATGTTTACCAGTGCAGGGATGAGGACTTAGACGAAGGAAACCAGAGGAAACCCTCCCAGCAGCCCTTGTCATTTCAACTGTGTGTCAAATGCAAAACCTACTTAGATTTGGCGATGAGAGTCTTGATCCTCTCCACTTTCTTCTGTTTTTCCTTCTGCTCTTCGGGGCTCAGAGGAGTGTTTTCCTCTGTGTCCACATAACGCTCTGGAATCACAACCTTGTCGGGTGCCATCAGCTAAAAACAAGCAAACCCAGGATATGTACAAACATGTATTTACACAGCCATGCATGCACACAGATATATGAATATAAAAGATACAATTCTCATAAAACAATTGACACGATTACATATTGGAAATGAAATTAATTTGTATATACAGAATACGTGAGTTGGGATAACAGCTTGAGACAGCCTTATCAAATGGTGCTTGGAGAAGATACTTAGATACATTTCAGTATCAGCTCAAAATCATGCACTGTATTCTTGAGTATCAGCTGAGTAAAAAAGTAGACTTGTTTGACCAATGTTGAAAACTTCTTGGTGATAGATTTTTGCACCCCACATTACTTGGCATCATAAACAAAAACACTACACAATACTGACACATAACTACTATATCTCAATAAATGATTATTTATTGTCAACATTTTTGTAGGTTATACAAAAATGTTGACAATAAATAATCATTTTTTTATGTATCCTTCAGAATAATACACAGGCAAGAAATTTAGAAATTGCTGAGTAAGGTAAGAATGCCACCTGGGAGCTCCATGGTGGCTGGTTGGGCTGAGGCACAACCCATCTTTGTTCTGTGTCATCTTCCTCTCTCTCTCCCAATTTTTCCTTTGAATTCAGTTCAATTCAATTCAAAGGCTGTATTTTCATATACATGAAGAAATAAGTTATCCATACAATGAAAAATCTTACTTTACTACCTACGTACCTACTCATAAATATAAAAACACACAAGGTAGTTTAGGGAAAAAAAGGTACAGTAGGGGTTTCTGACACAACTTCACCTACTACTAAGGTGCATGGAAAGGAGAGAAAGTTTAGATGGGTGGTATGGGACTGGGTGGTTGATGTGACATGGCCTTTTGGTTGTCCATAGTGTCAAACACAAATAAAAAAAATTAAAAAATCAATTTGTCAAAAACCTTTTTTATATTGTTCAGAACATGCTGCTTTATGTGAACATACTGAACATTCATGCAATTCATCACTCACTTTTTCACAAATTTCAACCAAATATGAAAAACTCATATGATGTGAGATCATATTGTGATATTTTATGGGCTTTTGTTTGGAAACCTTCGGGAGGAGGGGTCCTTGTTCAACATGGATGTACAGAAAACTTCTAGATGGACCTATAGCAGCAGGGTTACAAGATAAGTTGTCTCTTTTTCAGTAAATCAGATCTTTTTGGCACTTTTTGGTGCCCTTTTCCAGTGTCTTTTGGTGTGACGTTTTTTATATAAAAATGCCAAAAGTAAATTACCTTTTTGTCATCACTACATTTAAATCTAAGTTACCATGTTGCAGGGAGTATGTCATGCTAGCATATAATGTCAAGGCCTAATGTTGTGCTAAGTGCATGAAACCTCATGTGGTGTAACACTACAATTTTACCCTCTGTCTGTCTTTATTAACAGGCTATGTACCATGCTCCTTATACTAGCTGTGATTAAACCTCTTCTTAAAAAATCTACCTTAGATCCAGGTGTTTTAGCTAACTGCAGACCGATCTCTAACCTTCCCTTTCTCTCCAAGGTCCTTGAGAAACTCGTTGCCAGGCAGTTGTGTGACTTTCTTCATTAGTCTATTTGAAGATTTTCAATTAGGATTCAGACCGCATCACAGCACAGAGACAGCACTGGTAAAAGTTACTAATGACCTCCTTATTGCTTCGGACAAAGGACTTCTTTCTGTCCTGCTAGATCTTAGTGCTGCATTCGACACCATTGACCATCTGATCTTATTACAGAGACTAGGAAATTTAATTGGCATTCAAGGATGTGCTTTAACCCTCCTGTTATGTTCAAATTTACGAACATCTTTTATGTTTGGGCTCAATTTGACCCCTGCTGTTTAAACTTCCACACAATTATTATAACTAAAATTGTTATCAAAGTTTATGTGTCAGGTACTTTATGTTTCTTTGTTGATTACCTAAATAGCCCTTTTAATAAAACATAACTCCCTCCCTCCCCACTTATACATCCAGTATTCCTATTATGCGACAATGGAAAAATATGCAAATCACCATAAAATCTCACTGATTGATCTGAAATTGGAAAGAAATATTAATTTTTGGTGTTTTAATGGCTTTATATTATTCCTAAGTACAGATTTTTGTTATTTATAACCAATGCATTACAAAGTGTGAACAGGACATTGAAAACATATCATGTCAATTTCATCTTTACCCAGTAGTGCCCATTACATTAGGAACACTCATTAAATATGAAGCAAAAAAAATGATGTTAATCATTCATTTAGAGACGTTAAACATTGGCTGGGGTCAAATTGACCCCAAACATAATAGGAGGGTTAACA
>OMLB01034384.1:0-16633 GCA_900302555.1 Myripristis jacobus | reverse complement strand
GAGAGAGAGAGAGAGAGAGTGAGTGAGTGAGAGAGAGAGAGAGAGAGAGAGAGAGAGAGAGGGAGGGAGAGAGAGAGATGGAGGAGTGAATGGAGGAGGATATTGTTACTACTAGCATGCTGCATGGACCGGTGCAGAGGAGCAGCAAGTTACTTTGAAGCGCAAAGGCGCAAAACAAACCAAGAGGAGCTGACGCGCCGACGCTGAACCTGATGGGGGTTTAATGGACTATAATTTTTCCCTCTTAGACATTATAGGAAAGCTGCTGCTCAACAAGTAGGGTATTAAGGGCTGCCACTTTGCACTGCACTACCCTCTGCCTTTGGAGTGACTTTGCTGTGCGTTTCATTTTTTTCCTCTCTTTTTTATTATTATTGGTTTTAATTTTTTAAAGATTCACCTTGCACCCATACTTTGGAACACGACGCACTAACGATGCCGCAGTTGTCAGGTAAAAAGAAATAGGTTTTGTGGAGACTCAAAACAGAGTGAGATGATCTGATTTCACCAAAGACCCTCCTCCTGGTGTATTACTTCAAATTAAGCCAATCATAATAATAGTGATAATAGGGAAACTGCGTCTCAAGTCAGCCACGTTTTCCTCTAATAAAAAAAAAAATAATAATAATAATAACGCCGTAGTTAATGGTTTTGGTGAGTTTTAACACATAGTGAACACACTTGATACAAGTAAAACGCAGGTAAGAGCAGCTGGAAGAAAATCCACAGCAAACAAGGTGACATAGGCTGCAGATATCCTGCAGAATTAAGGTTGTACGATTGCAAATATGAATGGGAAAGAGGCACAGCGTCGCCTCTGAGAAAGGTCCGCGCAAAGTGCATAGGATGTTGAGACGCACTTAGGTGCGCCAAGGAGGGAGGAAAATTTGGGAAGATAATTTAGCCAAAAACGTGAACGTTTCATGGACGTTTAGGAACGTTTCATTTTTCATTTGATTCTTCGGGAGAGCGTTTTATCTTGGTAACTTACTTTCAGAGGCAAAATAAATAAATAAAAGAAAAGAAAAGAAAGAAAGAAAAAAGGAAAAAGAGAAAACATACCAAGAACCTCAGACTGTAATAGGTATATGTGAGAAACTTTTGAATGTGACATCCTCTTTATTAGTTTATCCCGTTACAATGCACTGACAGCTTTATAGTTTATGTAATTTGTTTACCATTATAGGTGTTTTTTTTCCCCAGAACAGGCAACCAAAAACCCAGACAACTTTCGTTATTGCTGGGGAAAGGTGGGCAAATAAATAACCACAGTCGGGTCTGAGACCTCTCGTGCTGCTGACTGATTCAGAAGCAGACTATAAGAGCTAAAACATTTCTTTAATCTTCCACATCAGTCCCACACCCAAACCTCCCTAACTCTTCAAAATGTTGTTGATCAGACTACTGGCTATCGTCCTCGTCCTCATCAGTAACAGGTGGCTGCTAAACCCGGTTCGCTCCGATGCCCTTCGCCGGCACAAACGCGCCATGGTCAGGCGGGCAGACAGTGAGCTTTCCCGGCTAGCAGGTGAACCCTGCACCGGCTCCGGTAGCTGGATGTCCCGGCGGCAGCCCCGTTCCCTCTCCTCGTCCCAACACCGCCCTCCAGCGGCCCTTCCGCGGACGCACACCAGCCGGAGAGTGCCGTACAGTATTACGAGCACTCCCGCGGTTTGTACGGGAGGGTGCAGGTCTGACACCGGGGTGCACCGGGTCGCTCACTGGGGGGAGGAGATGGGAGGCTGGGGCAACCCAGAGGATTTGGCGCTGACAGGGGAGGATGGATATGATGTGTTTCCAAGAGGTCCCTATGAGACACACTCCACAAATGACAGGAGAGACTCAAAGTATGTTAGTGCAGAATCCACGCAACGACCCGGGACGTCCTCCCTCGAAGACCCCGGGCAGAGGGCGTCTTCAGTGGGACTCACGAAGCCCCTCAGCGGCTCCCACTCTAGATTTGCCCGCAGTCTCGGCGGGGCGGCTCGGGACGCGCTAGAGCGCAACACCAGCTGGAAGGGAGTTTTCCCCGACACCTCGGTCGCCTCTCGGGGGCTCCAGGTCCTCTACACGCTGCGGCAGGAGGACCGAGACCACCAGTCCTCGGCTGAGACCTTGGAGGATGGATCTGAGGACTACTCTGGTGAGGTCGACGAGGGGGATCAGCAAGCCAGCCTGGCCGCCGGCAGCAACTCTGCTTGGGGGAGCCGAGTGCCCAAGGTGCCCCCCTCCTGGATGTCAGTCCTGTACTTCAGCGGGCGCCGGGAGCAGCTGAAAGTGAAGCCGACCGCAGGGGTGGAGCTGCCGAGGGCCAGGTTCAGCCTGGAGTTGTGGGTGAAGCCGGAAGGAGGGCAGAGCAACCCGGCAATCATAGCAGGTAGGTGAATCACTTCACGTAGACACAGATACTCTTTTTCTGGCAACTGCTGCTTCATCAACACAGGCGCCGCCAGCACACCTACAGTTTCCTCCTAGTGGCCTCTGAGCTGTTGCACTCGGTGACACCTTGCAAGGGAACACATATATCATTCACTTACTCCACTCAGATTGTCTCAGATGGGTTGTGGATTTGTCACAAGCATTTTTCTGTAGCCTCAGTGGTAGTACTATAATACCCCCTTTATCAGTTTGTCTGTCTGCTTATCTATTTGTGTCTGTCTGCCTTCTTTATGTCTGTATCTTCACCTGCTTGCCTCTGGCTATGTGCCTGCTGCCTGTGTATCTAGGTGTTATAATCTGATCATTTGTTTGTTTGTATCTTATTCCTGTCACAATGTTTGCCCTTAAGTCTTTTTATCTGTCTACCCATTCAAACTGTGCATCAGTTTGTCTCTTTCATAGCTTCACTGCCAATTTATTTATTTATTTTTTTGCCAGCCTGTCTGCATGTTGGTAGCTGGTGCCTTTTCTCACTGTGCCCAGAGTTCACTAACACCTGTATACTTTTCATTCAGATGATTGAAGCAGAAGTTGTTGTATGGCTATGATAACTGCAACGAGTCAAATGGTCAGTTTTTGTCTCCACTCTTCTCAGTCACCTCGGTGGGAGCTGTTCTCATCTATTTAGCAACAAGCTTTTGCGCTCTGTGAAATGCTTTTGGTGACCGGTACTCCACAAAATAGACACAGTTGTCAAAAGATTGCTTTTTTTTTATAGCACGTGTTAAACCATGTGCCAAGGAGGGCTAAGAGGCTGCAGGTTTTCATTGCAACCAAAAACTCCACCAGGTGATGTCACTGAGGGGCGGGACTAATCAGTGACATCACCTGGTGGAGTTTTTAGTTGGAATGAAAAGCTGCAGCCTCTCCGTCCTTCATGGCACCCGTGTGACACCCCTGCAGCGTCAAACAGGGTTTAGCCAGCTTCGTGTCCTCTTCAGAGACAGTGATGATGACATTTGTGATGATAGTATGACACTGATGTGGCTAATGATGAACCCAGCAATCATGATGATGATGGTGACATTAGGAAGATGACACAGACAACCCATGATAATGGGTTGACAGTACCGATAATGGTTAGAAAACTGATGATCAAGATGAAAATGTTAATGATAGTAATAATAGTAACATTAATGGTTATGATGGCTATGATGATGATGAACATGCTGATGATAATCATGATGATAATTATAATACTGAGGGTGTAAATTGTGATGACAGTGATAATGATGATGCACATGATAATGGTGATGACGATAATGACACTGATAATAATGATGATGCTGATGGTGACAATGATGAATATGATTACAACAATGGCTTTGTGATGGACATAATGTTAATAATGATCATCTCAATGAGCTACTCATAAGAGTGATGATGATGATGATGAGGGATTTTAATGATGACAGCAATGACACATTATGAAGAGTATGATGATGGTAATGATGATCAACATGTTGCCAACAATAGTAATGGTGACGGTGTTAACAGTACCCAGACAGTATGTTTGAATAGTTTAGTCAATCCCCAGCTGTCTACTATGAAGTGGATCAAATGTTTCCAGTATTGAACAATGACCACTTTTCTTTGGCCACGAAACCATCACAGGATGAATGGGTTTGTCCCAAAATAGTATAATATATTTTGCCAATAAAAAGTTTCGGATGTTTGAAAAATACAAGTGATTGCATCTGCAAAGCTATGTCTATAATTAGATACAAACTGCAATAAGAATTCATAGTGCATATGCCAATGAGAGCCCGTTTTTTTTTTTTTTTTTTTTTTGTAGCACACGTTTGAGAAGGTGTTCTCAGACTTTACATCTGTATGTAGTTACTTAACACTGAAAATTCCCAGTGTGAAATTCATTCAGCTAGTTTGCCTGTGGCTTCTCATTGATTCTGAGCAGAGACTGCAGACACTGATCTTATGAAACCTCCATTTAAGCAGGCTTTTGCGCATGAAGATGAACATGACTTTTTTACTTTCCAGTGAGGCTGAGCCAAGAATGCTGCATTTGAAAAAAAAAAAAAAGCTACACATTTGACAAGACAGAACAACACATACATCAAACAAATTGACGAGGATAAAAGAGCCATGGAGCAGCACCACAGCTGTCCAGATAGTGAGGGAGGCCGCAAACTATTATGTCCGCTCACATTTACTCTGATCAAAGATTTGACTCGATTACTTTTTTTCCACTCATCGCTTCCTTATGTGGGGGCGGCATTTTGTGGCATGGGCTATTTCCTTTGTAGTGTCCTGAAGGAATCTGTGAAATACAGTGAAAACAAACTCCTATTGTTTCTGCCAGACATGACATCGACACTTGTTTAATTGTAATGGTCAGTGTTGACGTTATAAGGTGTTGACTGTTTGAGTAATAATTAATTTCCTTTCCCCACTTTACTGTTAGGAATATTGTAATATTGGAGCTGGAAACTGATCAGAAAGTGTAAGTTAGAAAAGTGCAACACAGAGGAAGATCAGAATTTGTCAAGTGCTGAAATCCTATGTTGAAAAGAAGTCAAAAAAGGACAACATCTGTGATGGGACTCCTCATGCCAAAAGAATAACAATGTTCCTAAGTCCCAAGTCAGGACTAGATTTTTTAAATTTTGACCAAAAATGTTTGACCCTAGTCTAGATTGTTAACTAAAGGTCATGATTCATTCCCTTTTTTACCCTGATATTTCAGTTATATTTAATGTATATATTTAATTTCTCTAACTTTGGCTTCAGTACAAAGTCTCCTTGCATTTATTGATTACTTAATAGAACTATGGTGTGATTACAGAGCAGATTTATTACTTATGTTTAAACTTTATTTATCGTGAAAAGGACTTGTGTTATTCATTTATTTATTATTATTATTATTATTTAAAAATTTAATCAGATTTTTTTTCAGATTATTTTTAAGATCATTATTTTAAAGGTGCCATGTATAGCAGTTTTAAACATCAGGATATCATTGTCAAATTAATTGTCGTACCTTGGTATATTTTCTGTAAACAAAAAAGTCGGTGGTTGAGACAGTTAGTAGTGTCTGCGCCAGTGGTATTGTTAGTGCTTGTGTTTCTCAAAATTGGAACCACGTTTCCCATAAACCCCGTTTGCTTTGTGTTGGAATGAAGATGTTGCATTCATGTCCTATGGGAATTACGGTTTACTTGCTTAACAAGAATTTGGAAGTGCTCATGTGTTTGACCTTGTCTGAACCCACTCGATGCCAACATAGACATTTTGTTTAAGTTGTTAATTATTCCTAGACCCCTGTTGGTTACAATGTATTACAGCCTACCAAAAGACACAGAAGAACAGCAAATATGAGTAAGGTAAATGAATATTAAATAAATGCAAAAGTGATGTACTCTACAAATACCGTATTGTTTTTTTTCCATACAATTCACTGATGTGCCTGTAGGCTGTTCTGAGGCATTTCTGCATTAGTTACATAAAGTTATGGGAAGAAATTGCAGTATAATGCAAAGGAGGGGTATGAGAGCTGATGTTAATGGTGTTTCCAAGCTGGAAGCTCATGGTTACTGTCTCTCCCGTATGACATCAATGCAGGATAAGTGTCCCCGCTGCATCACTCTTTGTGTGTTTGTTTTCTCCTTGGTATCATTGAGTAACATAAACATGTTGGAAGTGATTTTTCCATCCGTCTTTCACTCCTTCCACCACCTGCCATTGTGAGAAACTTTCTGTTTATGGCAGAGGAACAGCACCTTCTTCCTGTTTTGTGCCATAAAGAAACTTCCCTTTATGTGGTAATGCAATACAGCAGCTGATACATCAGCCGCAGATTTCCCATAAAATGTGAGCTGGTGTCAGCACAATGTACAACAACCCTGCCCCAGTGGTGGTCTTGTTTGTTTAGGGCAGCAATTAAGTTGAGGTCTACATGTATTTATAGATACACATATATGTAATATACAAATACATATACATGCCCTGTTTACATATACTGCACCATTTCATAGCACAGTAGCCAACATACAGTAGAACTTGAGGAATCCACTTGGCAAAGTCGTGACTTCCTAACCGCTGCTTTCTTTTACTGAATTAAATGCTTAGCCATGAAACTGTCCCACCTCCTTAGGGATATATGGCTACAGTTGCCCACTTTAAGCACTAACGCACATGCACGCATGCACACATATGCACACATATGCACACATATACATGTGAGCATATACTTATGCCCGCACACACATACAGTATTGAGGAGGGTGAAGGGGTTCCCTGACCCTTTGCTGTCCCAGTGTTAGACATCTGGGGAGCAGATGTGGATCTCTGTGTGTCTGTTGCAACAACAGCTGGAAATATCAGGGCCCTGTCTTGGCTGAGGGAAATACCTCCATCCTCCTTCCCCTCTCTTTACTCTCCCGCTGTCTCTGGCTCTGTCTATCCTCTCTGTCTCTGTCCCTCTGTCTCTGCTGACCTGTCATTCTCTGGCCTGTATGTTCTCTCCCTGTCTATAGGACTGCAATCACTTGGAGCGGTTGCTAGTTTGTATTCATTTTCCAGAGGGTGATTACCATGTGTAGATTTGCTTTGCTTTTTTTTTTTTTTTTTGTAAGAAACACCATGATGCTGCTTGCTTTTTCCCTTTCTGTGTAGCAACAAAATTATTTCAAATTAACTAATGACTTACATTTTTATCCCCCCACCTTCTCCCACAATTTGCCCTAGGTGTATTTGACAACTGTTCCCATTCCTTGAGTGAGAAGGGCTGGTCGGTAGGCATTCGCACTGTGGAACCTGCAAGTGCCAAAGATGCACGGTTCTTCTTCACGCTGCGTACGGACCGAGCTGTGAAATCCACCACTGTCTACAGCCACCAGCGGTACCAAGCCAACGCCTGGACTCACCTGATGGCCACTTACAACGGCCACAACATGACCCTGTATGTTGATGGAGCTAAGGTGTGTGATTTGGCGAGCTGTCGGGGTTATGTTTTGTTCAAATCAGCTTCAGTTTGAGCCTCTGTTCGTCTGCAGTTCTGCTTCACTTCACTTCAGCTTGGAAACCTCCTCTGCTCAGTCTGCTCTTCACTGTAACACAATCTGGGAGGGAAATTGACTAGTAGCAAGTTCCCAAAGTACAACACAGTACAACAAGGTTTTATATAGTCCTGAACATAGTTCCTGAACATAATTACCTGTTGGCACCAAAAACACAAAGTTGAATAAATGAAACCTGATTTTTAGTTATTTTAAAGATTTCAGCTGGCTATGGATTTGTAGTGGGAGAGGTGTCACGGTTGTACTGTTTCTGGTGTGTCATCTAACCATTAGGCACTTTGAGGGGGGATGTTATCCCCCTTGATAGCAAAATGACCAAAACACATCCCCCTTGATAACCTGCCATTCCCTGTCTCCAGTCAGGTCTAGTCTGCCTGACTCGCTGATCTTTTATCTGACTGAGCTTTGCGCAAGTTAGAATCTGTGGCTCCAACCATGGCTCTGAAATATCAGTAGCCTAACTGTGCTGTGTATTGATAAATCCATGGTGCTGTTCATGGTGCTGAAGTGGCAGACAGATTTAGAATTGAACCTTTTTATTTCAATCCCTCCCTTCTGCCAGTTTTGTTGTGGTTCGATAATATTCTCCAGACTATATAATATAAATACTCAATTCTATACTACATTGTAGCCTATATACTCTATATAGGCTACAATGTAACTCAGCTATATACTGAGTGGTGTCACCTTCATGATCACAGTGACAAAGTAGTGACATGGAGTTGAAGAAGAGCAGGAGGATCACAGAGATACACGTCTGCCTGCAGCATTCCTATAATGTTCCTTTAATATTTCCTATGATCATTCAGCAGTACTGCTGAATGATCACCAGTAAGTGCTTTCTGATGACAAAGCTCATGGAGCAGGCTGCAGCCTAATCCTGCACTCTAATTGTCATCTACTGAATTTGGGAAACAAATATCCAAACTTTTAACTTTGGCAGCTGGAATCCGTTGTATTGTAGATAATTTGGCTAATTTTCGTTTTATCGCATGGAAGACAGGGTATTTAATTAACATTACATGCTGTCAGTCAGAACATCCATGACAATTAGGGCATATTTGATAAAGTTTACACTAGAAAGTAGACTGAAAATATAAAATGCTCAACCCACAGAACTTGAATGGGGTAGAACGGTCATGGAAGTGTTTGCTGTGGTCATTTGGCTGGTACAGAATAAAACGGTGATTGTGGTTAGTTGGTGACAGTGCATGCTAATAAGGTGGTAAAGTGTGTCACACTAGCTTGAGAGCTGATGTTTTGTGCTGTGGCTGCTTGCTAAATGCAGTAATCAATGTTCATAGTTATGACCAACAATGTTCAGTTCCCCTCCAGCAGCACGAGACATCTCTCCATGCTCTAGACTCCACTGTTGGTTTGGTCGTTGCTGCAAAACATCTCTTGTCAGCGAGTCACTGACTTACCTTAAGTCTGTTGATATAGAAGTTAGCCCAGTGCAATGCCCACATACAGTATGAAGCAATACACAGAAAAATGGCCACCGCTCTGAGCTATTTTGATTTGATTAGAATTGAAATTCCTTTCTTCTACTATTCAAGTTCTGTGGCTTTACCTCCTGTTACCTCTGCCAGTGGAGTTGGACAGTGCTTATGTTTTCACTCCATTCTGTCAGTGTCTGTTAGCAGGATATCCTAAACAATTCTGAATAGATTTTCGGTGGCAGTGGGCATTGCCTCTCTAAAAGACACAGAATTTCCTGATGTATTCACAAAATATCAAAAAACATTGTGGAGCAGTTTGTCATGGTGTAAGGGAGAAATGGTTAATTTATCACTTGGCTTGACTAAAGGTGGTGGAGGCGTGGCTGTGGGCGTGGCTTCTCCCTAAAAGATATGCAACTTCTGACATAAAGAGAGGCTCTGCTATTGGTCAAATCAAACAACATGGACTCAAGATCACATTTCCAAGTTATACACAACTGCCCTGCCATTTTTCCAAACTGTGTACTGTTGTAGAAGAGCAACAATAACGGTCATTGCACAAACACAGTGCTGATTGGCAAAATAGTGTTGCAGTAATAACCTGAACCTAAAGTGCGTGAGAGGCTAAAATTCGCACAGGCATACCTCATGTCCCATTTCAGCTGCAGTAATGAAAATGTGGGCAGATGTGGAACATTTTAGTATCGGTTATGGAAAGAATAATTCACTTTTGGTCAAAATTTGGTGACATATCTTAACAACTGCACAGTGCTGGCAGAGATTTGCTCTCTACAGAGTGCCATCTAGTTTCTGTTGACATGCAGCAGGATATTTTCTCAAATTTCTCAAGTAATAATGTTTTTGTTAAGTTTTCTCTGATGCAGACTTTTTTGAGCAATCCCATGAGACTTGAAAATGTGATTTTCATTGCTCCGGACCTCGAATGATTCATTTGATTTATAACATGTTGATTTATGAGTCCACCCATCCTGTCTTCTCCTCTCGTCTTTTCTCCTCTGGTTTTCTCCTCAGGTGGGAGAGAGCAGTCTCCAGTCAGGGAATCTCTACAGCCCCTTCATGAGGACATGCAGAACCCTCTTCCTTGGTGGTAACCAGTCAGAACAGGGACACAGCTTCCGGGGCCATGTAGGAGGTGTGGTCTTGTGGGACCATGCTCGATTTCATGAAGACCTGCTGAAAGCGCCGCTGCAAATCGACAAAAAAGAGCCGGTGCTGGCGCTGTGGGCTGACTTCACTGATGTAACTGGCTACATTCTGTTTCTACACAGCTGTTTCTTCTCCCTTCCATAAGCATCCCTTCAAAGCAAGCTAATTATGCAGTTGTCTCGCAATATGATAAACAATCTGCTGAACACATGTCTACCAGAAAAGACATACAATGTTTGAACTCAAATTTAAAGAAAACTCTCTTGGCAGCGATAGTCAAGGAATCGAGAAAAATATGTACATTTCTGTAAGAACTGTACATTGTTGCCAGCATCAGGTTACTTGCTTTGTAAGACAATATTCCGTGTGAACAAATCATCAAACACTAACAGTGGTGTCTTATGGCTCCCTTCCTAAGTATTAAGTGCTATACAGAGCTAAAAGTGTCACTCCCCTACCGCTAATAAATCATTTTCTCTCTGTGTTTATGATCTGCTCCTTACTAACTAAAATATTTGGATTTGGTACATTCCATTGTTATTCATCAACATTATTTTATTGACTTATTGTATATTGAAATTGATAATATTTTAAAAAATTGAAATAATGCTGGATTTTGAACTTTGTAGGTAGAAGAGCTGTGGACTCCACATAAAGCTGGCCTCCATCCCACCATTATCACCATGCCTGCTCCTGAACAAGAGGTTGTCTCCCCGTTCCTGCCACCACCATGTGGCCTGACACCCTGTGACAACACCGACATCATCCACGGCTACAATCACCACTGGCAGCTCCGTGCCCCCAAGCAAGTCCGCTACAGGATCGTGAACCTCTCCAATGATGATGGGGAAGATCCCACTGTGTCACAAGCCCAGATCAAGGTCCAGCACCAGGCTCTGATAGAGGCCTTCCACCCTTACAACATCACCCTGGAACTCAACGTGCACACTGTCCGCAACTCCTCCCTCCGACAGCGGTTTATTCTCAGCAACTGCCGGATTGGGAAGATTGGCAACCGACAGTGTGACCCTGAGTGTGACCATCCCAGGACGGGCCACGATGGAGGTGACTGTCTCCGACTTGGGCCCTGCTATAACTGGAAGAGACAGGATGGGGTGTGTAACATGGAGTGTAACAGTATACACTACGACTACGATGATGGAGACTGCTGCGATCCCGATGTCACCGACGTCCTAAAGACCTGCTTTGATCCTGAGTCACCTGACAGGTGAGGGTATAGGGCAAATCACTAATCAGGTGGTTTTGGCCCATCAGTAAGAATATGTTATTATTTATTATATTGTCTGTACATAAAACATATAGGGCCAAAAATGGAAAAAAATATGCAAAGTGACATGCAGGGCCCAAAATTTCCCATCTGCCTGTAGCACCTTGCTTTCGAGAATTTCCCATTTTTTCGAGAATTTCCCAGTTTCCCAATAATACGATTTAAAACAATAATTGTAATGTTGTGCTCTTGTAAAGCAGAAATCAAAGAGTGGTGACTACACTGGTCCACTTGATATCCTCTGTAAAGTGCACAAATTAAACTGAAGACATGTTAGGGGTTGCCTGAGCTGTCACACATGTCTTGACTCAGATGGTGCTATTGAAAAAAGTTCATATAAAAACGTCTTCCTTTGAGGGCAGAAGCCATCCATCTTATCATTTTACCGATGACAGAATTTTTTGTCTGTTCATTCTTCATTACCTCAGTTTATTTTTAAAGTATAACTGATAACTAACGAGAGAGGGTTTTCTCTAGTTAATTTAGATTATGTGGTTGATAGCTTCATATCTAACATAATTGCTATGACTGGGATGGTAGTTACTGCAGAACTTGAATTGAGTAGAATGGTTGTGTAACTATTTGCGGTGGCCATTTGGCTTTTACAGATTCTACAGTGACAGCACATGACAGCTGGGTCATAACGTGGATCACACTAGCTTGAGAACTGATATATTGTGCTGTGGCTGCTTGCTAAAATCAGTAATCAACATTAATAGTTACCACCAATTGGTCCAACAATCCTCAATTCCCCTCCAGCAGCACAAGACACCTCTCCATGCTCCAGACTCCACTGATTGTTTGGTCATTGCCTCTCATCTCAAGTCAGCCACCTTCCACATATTGATTTATATAGAAGTTAGCCGATGGCCACAAGTCTTGCAAGGATATGTGTAAGAATGGCTGCCGCTCCAACCATTCTGCTGTGTTGATTTGAATGGGAAAGTCCGTTCTAGTCGAATTCAAGTTCTGTGGTAGCCACTCTGAGGTTGCTGCTGGCTGTCACATGTGCACAACCAGTATTTGAAAATTGCTTTCTCATTAGAACAAGCCAAAGGAGTGAAAAGCAGTTCATTTTAAAACAATCATCTTAGGTTTTCTATAAATATCTAAATTAACATTACTGAGCAATCAGAGTTAATAATGTGACAGCCAGCCCTGGTTTCCCCATCTCTACAAAAACCTAAGCAGCATCTTTTAGCAGTTTTATTTAAAGTAATCAGAAACACTAAAACATTTTTTAAGGTGGCTTTGTGGAGATATCAAGGCATTATCTAAGAGGAAAGGCAGTAAAACTAAGTTCATGTGCCGACCTGCTGATGTTTCAGGGAGTAAATCAACAATTCTTTTTTTTTTTTTTAATGTGATTCAGATCAGCAGTAGGTGAACATAACTGGCTGTTTTGTAGCTTTGTTCTTTAGACTGCCTCTTCATAATCAGATTTATTTGATAGCTGCTTCTACCGACCCCCAAAATATTTTCAGTGTAAGCTCTTCGCCTAAGCTGACCAAATAGCGGCACTTGGCTACCCACTCTACATTTGTTCTACCAAGACAAAATTTTCAATAGCAGTTTATGGAGAGCATCTTCCACCATGGTAATGCTGCCAGCTGCTATTGTGTAACCTGAATCCACCATCCAGATGAATGAAATAACTATTTATCACTGGGGAGAAGTACCAGATTCCAGCTTTACTGTTATGTTACGGGCAGTACATTACTTTTTAGGTGGAGATTTCTGCTGGTTGTAAACATTTTATTTAATGCAAAGTGGTCAGTTTACTCACCTCAGTAAATGTCAGTTTTTTTTATCATGACAGCAGGAAGCCGAATACAAAATGGGAAATTTGTTGCAGATGAAGTACCGAGGGGATTACAGGTTGTACACCCATAGGGGTACATGTTGTTCCAGAGTCAGGGAGTGTTACTTTCTACACCATCTCTTGGCATAAATGGACACTAATGAGACTATTACACCCCATAAACGAGGCAAAACTCTGCCTTTGCATGCTGCAGTGCTTCAGGAGGGCTGTGCATTGCACTCCTCAACATGCGAGACGTACAAATTGGTACTCTCACTTTCCCCAGTGGTTTTGGAGAGAGCTCTGTGAAGTGGGGAGGGAGGGTTAAGAAGCCAAAGTACACACTTATTTTTACTAAACAACTCGAGCGGGAGCCTGCTGCCTTCCATTCGGTCTGACAGACAGGCTCATGCGGCGTTCCAAATAGCTCGCATGAAGTCTCGCCATGAGGTCGGCCTAGTTTCATAAAGACCTGATCCTTAATCCAAATTGTAACCAAAAGCTTTACCCTGTACCACTGGGAAACAGAACATGGGGCTTGGAACTATTTTTTCTAATGACTGAGAGCGCTTGATGTGTGCGGCTGACAGTGTGTGACAACACGAGGATGTATTGATGTTTTTGAAACAATAAAAAGTTGTTTCCCAGACTTCATATAGACTTTTTAATTGCAAAAACAAATATACAACCTTGGTGAAAAGCTATTTCCCTTTGCATATCAAATTTGGCTCTTCAAAACACAACAGGCATATTATCACAACGGATGTAGGCTTGATGTAGGCTTTTGTGTCACTAATCTGATGCATAAAATCATCTTAAAAAGGCAACCTGCACATAATAATTGTGTCCGTTTTCAATCATAGTTCATCATAGTTGCAAATGTCGATCAAAAATTTTCCTTAAAATTGACATGTACCCCAAGGCCATATCTAAAACATTTAACAACCCATATCAGAGGGGCATTCGGGTCGGAAGATTTAGTGTTCTGCTTGTCTCTAAAAACCACTCGATAAAAAGCAAATTCAAAGTTTTGGAGGGAAATGATATTTTCGCCAAGGCCCTTGCTCTGGCCTTAATTAATGTACACACAATGTGTTGACTTCAGCAAGACAAAAAGCCCCACAGTGTCCAGATAACAAATGTTATCTGGCACCAGGTGCAGCTTCTTATTGAAGAATTGGAGTGTCAGGGGTCAGGATAATCACCTGTCTCCTGTAAACAATGAACATCTGCTGCCACCGCCAGTGATAGTAACCTGTCCTCTGCTTCATTTGGCTGCCAGCATCAGCTGAACAGCAGCAGTGAGAACATCTTTTTTCTACCATGGCGTCAGCTTGGGTAGATCCAAAAATAGGTCCTCACCGCACTGAGGCCCGGATTTACTCAAGGTTTGTACAGGAAAGTGTCCATGTTTTTCACTGAAATGAACAAAATACCATGCTATCCTGCAACCATGAGTGGAAAGCCCCTGTCATAGTAGTGCATTTGTAAATTATATGGTTATTTCATTATTTTGAAAATGTATTTTCAAAGTAATGCAAATCAAGGTTGCGCCCAAGTCATTACCATCTTACAAACGCTTCCAAATTACTGTAGCATATGAGAAGGTAGGTAAGTTGAGGAGTGGCTGCAGTTGTTGCAATAGCAGAGCATCATCGTCTGCAAGAAAAGCAACAAAGATCTTTTTCTGTCCAAGAATCAGCGTGTTCTCTAAAGAGCCCTTGAGGATGCAAAAGTGTCAGTTTTGGTTGAGTTGTACTTAGTTTGTACTTATAGGTGATCAGGAGATGATTTTCTTGTGCAGTGCTCTTTTTTTTTCAAAGGGCTCTTACCAAAATTTTAACCGACTTAGATAAAAACTTTGCAATCAGATTGACTTGCAAAAGTCGTACAAACTGTTTTCACAATTTAATCTTGTCAGTGATACTGCTCTTGATGCTGTTTTTGGCTTTTGCAATTGCAGCAGCAGTAGTTCAGAACTTGGAGAAGCACATTTTTGGCCATAAATTCACTGGTTTGAATCCCTGCTCTGGAGATGAATTTGTGAGTGCGAAATGTGAATGAGTAATGCTCTCCTCTCACTCAATAATACTGGCTAGATACCCTTTAGCAAGGCACTAAAGTTTCTTCAGTGTCCAACAGACAGGTTGTACTGGCCAGCTCCCTGGTGTGATTGTGTGTTGCTGTATAAATGTGAAGCGGGGTGTTCTTTTGATCAATAAAGGTTGAAATTTAGTAAAAATGAACAAAAAAACAAAAACAACAACAAACAAAAAAAGTGCCTTATATATGTGTGGTCTCACTGCTAGATTACTTGATCATTTTGGGGAAGTTCTTCAACTGTGTTTTACAAGTGTAAGTCTCTTTAGTCCATATTGTCCTGTCATAATGCTGGTGGTGGAATAAAGACAGGAAAAGGGACAGGGAAAAAATGGTTTGGTAGTTGTTAAGGTCAGATGTTCCCTGTTTCAGACTGTTCCCTACCCTGCAGAGAGGAGATGGACACTAATGAAAAAAATTGGACCGCAGACAGCACTCTCTTCTGTTGTTTTGCACAAACATGCTGGCATTCAGAGGTTTGGTCCTTGGGCCTCAATAAAAAAGAAAAAAAAAAGAAAAAAGATCCTAGATTTAACCCGATGGTCATTGCAAAGAATGAAACCGTATCCTTGGCAATGGCAGGAATTCGTTTTTATGTTTTGATAAATTGCAGAGAATTGGAGACAATCAAAGTAATATGTTGATTTTGATGTCAAAATACTTGTATAAATCACTGCTCTGGGTTAGACTTGGTCTCATGGACAAATTTTGTGCATGAGAAACTTTAATAAATAAGGCCCCTGTTACTCAGATCTTGAGGGCTAAAACTCAAAAGTCATGTGTGCACTTCCACACAGTGATGTAATTCCTGCCCCGAACCTTGCCAGAGTTTCTGTCCTTAGGCTCCTGACCCCCCACTAAAAACAACATGAACAGCCAATACGCAGGAGACCTGAGTGTCGTAAAAACTGCACCCGGTGGACTAGCACTGGAGTAGGTCTTCTGGAAGGGTCCTGACCCCAGCCCGCTGAATATGTGTGTGTGTGTGTGTGTGTGTGTTTGTATCTGCATTGTGTGTGTCCCTGGACCACAACTTGCAAGCTTCTTATACAGAGAGAGAGAGAATTAATGTGAGGATGACATTTCGTTGGCATTGGCGGAACAGCGAACCATTTTTATGTTTGGGATCTGGGTTTTTGATATCCCCCCTCCGTCTGAGCTCTTGCACAGGTATTCAGATTGTGGGGCCTTATATGTGTGCAGCTGCTGCTGGCTCGTACCGGCCAGAAGTTTCTGAAGCCAGTTGCTGTCACGACACAAATTTGTTGTCGAGAGCCAGTTCTAGAGTGATGGCCAGGTACACTGCAGATTCTGGCATCACAAGAAAGGAAACGGAGAGAGGGAGGGAGGGAGAGAGAGG
>OMLB01034383.1:27120-38578 GCA_900302555.1 Myripristis jacobus | reverse complement strand
CACAGTGTTGACATGCTGGTTTAACAGGTCGAGTGTGAGAATCACGTGACTGCTGAGATAGAAACGTCTGTTATGAGATTTTAGTGATTAGGTGTGTCAACCAAGTGAATGTTTATGAAAATGAATAAAAAATATTTCCAAGAATCAACAGTGTTTCTTCTGTTCTCGTTCCAGAAAGTCTATCAAGCAGCTGAAGAGAATCTGACAGTGACAGGACAGTATGTCTTGACTGGTTTAGCTGCTAAAACACAAAGAAGTGCTGTAATGCCCTCCATGAACAGTAGAAAAGACAAAGTGACAGGAGGGAGAAATCCCTGCATTCAAAAGTCATTTATGACATTTTACTGTGTCTGGGATGAAATGAAACCAGCTTTGATCGACACTTTTAGCTCAGAACTGAACTGCGTTTTCTTCACCTGGGATTGTGGATGCCATTCCCATTTTTCTTCTGTTATGAAAGCAGAATTTTGGGGGATTTCTTGAAATTTAAGGGCCACTTTGAAATCCAGTGGCAGGGTGGCAGGATGGGGGGCGCCAGGGAGTAATTTCGCCTAGGGCACCAGCATGGCTAGAGCCGGCCCTGGCTACGGCTGCTGTTTTACTATTCTTTATTCTCTCATCCCTTCATCTACGTGTCTCTGAATCTTCATCTCAGTCTGTGTGTGTGTGTGTGTGTGTGTGTGTGTGTGTGTGTGTGTCACTTTCTGTGTGTCCAGCCCTCCCTGTTCCAGGCTCGGACCACCATGTTGGTGAACAGCGGCCGTTTCCGCTGCCCGTCCTGCAGACAGGAAGTGGTGCTGGACCGCCACGGCGTCTACGGCCTGCAGCGCAACCTGCTGGTGGAGAACATCATCGACGTTTACAAACAGGAAGTCAGCAGCAGCAGCAGCAGCAGCAGCAGCAGCGCCACCAGGTGAGGAGAAGCAGCCTGCGGCGCTGTGGACGTGCACGGAGTGAGGATAATCACTCAGCGGTGCTTCTCAGTGTTTTTGGCTCCAGATCTCCTAAAATAAACCGCCAAACTGGCAACCGCTGCCTCAAGACCACCGTGTCACGTTGTTTCATTTGCTTCATTTTCAGAGGAGGCCTTGCACTTTAAAACTAGTCGGTATTTCACAGGAGAACAGAGTAAGAGTAAAATATGAAAAAAGAGAGACAAGACACAGCAGCAAAAGTATTTATTAAGCATTTCACAAGGTTTTATAAGAACAACAGTATCAACAGCTGCAACTTTGTAATAGCGATCAAAATAATGGTGATAGAACATTTACAAACCAATTATTAACCATAAACAAAGTGTAATAAAATATCTGATCAATCTATTTGTGTAATGTTTTTACAAATTTATTCTCAAAGGATTACAAATCATTTGGTAATCATTAACAAATCCTCAATATTGTCTTTAAAATGTTACAATGTGTGCAACAATAAACTGTTAACAAGTAGTTTACTATGTCATAAGTAAACATTATTAGTTATCATTTCTTTGTTAACTGTAAACTAGCTATGAACTAAAGTTTAATCAACTCAATTTACCCTCTCTCTCTCTCTCTCTCTCTCTCTCTCTCTCCAGCCCCCTCCCTCCTGTCAAGCCCCTGGCCCAGCCGCCGTGCTCGGACCATGAGGATGAGAAGTTGAACATCTACTGTCTGAGCTGCCAGGTTCCCACCTGCTCGCTCTGCAAGGTGTTTGGGGCCCACAGGTCGTGCCAGGTGGCCCCGCTGACAGACGTCTACCAGCAGCAGAAGGTAGGAACGCCAGGCGTGTAATGATCCGTCGATCTGGATCGCTATATCGCTCTCATGATCAACAGTCCAGTATAATCGATATTAAGTGAAAATATCGATCCTCATCTTCGAGAGACGCCTTTATTTTGAAATCACCATGGCACGTCTGTGTCAGCATTTCTGTCCAAGCCTTCTCAAACGTCCACATAGTGCCAGCAGCAGGTAGATAACAAGAGAAACCTCAGTGTTTTACATTCACGTTCACACAACATCCAGCATTTTGGCACATTTAGGATCTGGATCAGCAGTTTAATGCATGCAGGAGCTCCGGTTTATTTTGTGCGTTTGAACGGTTTTGTTTTTTCATCCGTCTGTGACTTTATGACACGATAAGCCAGGTTTTCTCTTTGTGTTTGGATCGTTTGTCTGCGCCCAGGATGAGCTGAACGAGGGCGTCGCCTCCCTGGTGGCGGTCAACAACAAGGTGCAGGTGTTCATCGATGAGCTGGAGGAGACCTGCAGAAACATAGAGGTGTGTGTGTGTGTGTGCGTGTGTGTGTGTGTGTGTGTGTGTGTGTGTGTGTGTGTGTTATCCAGTGTATAGCAGGAAAACACGCATATGGTTCTGTGCACAGATCTCTGTTCTGCCCTCTGCAGGAGAACTGTAAGGCTCAGAAGCAGAGTCTCCTTGAGAAGTTTGACTCCATGTTCGCCATCCTGGAGGAGAGACGCAAGGTCAGATTTCTTCTCCTTCTTTTTCTTGACTTCTCGCTGTCCTCCATCTTTGACAGCAGTCATTTATTGTATGAATTTATACATTTAGTATTACATTTTTTGGGGGCCTTGGAAAGTACAATACCAGTGGAATGGATGTACTGGTAGCAGTAGTAGCAGTAATAGCAGATAACAAGGGCGTCATCATCATCATCCTAAAGGCCATGAGCCAGCGAATCAGCTCAGAGCAGGAGGAGAAGACAGGCCACGCCCAGACGTTGGTCCGTTGCTATGGTGACAACGTGGAGGCCAACACCAAACTGGTAGAGAGCGCAGTGAGGAGCATGGACGAGCAAGACATGGCTGCATTTGTTCAGGTAGGCTGTGCGTGTGTGTGTGTGTGTGTGTGTGTGTGTTAATACTGAGATATTTGTGCAATTGGACACATGTGAGGACTTAAGAATTGTGGAGCCACTCTGTCATTAATCAGTCTTGTGTGTTTTTTATCTCCTCTTTTCTCATCAGATTTCAAAAGATCTGCTCAAAAAGTGAGTATCATCGCCTCCCTGCCTGTTTCCCTTCCTTTGTCCCTCCTCTTCTCTCCCTTTCCTCCTTACCTCCTCAACTTTCCCTTCTCCCTTCATCCCCTCTGCCTCCCATTTTGTCCATTTTTCCACCTGTCTTCATTTTCCTCACCATCGTCTCCACGCCTCCCTTTTTCCTCAGAGTTATAGCGGCGACCACTTCCTGTCCTGCAGACTCGCTGAAGCCGGGCTATGAGAACCTGAGCCACTACAAATTCAACTTCAAGAGGCAGGCGAGAGCCCTGCACTGCATAGACTTCATCAAAGGTATAAAAAGCAGCCGCTCGGTGTCAGCTACTTTAACAAATTAGTTTTACACACTGCCATGTGCTTCACACTGGCACAAGTCAAAGTGCAGCAAAGCTATCCTCAAGATAAATATCTTTTTTTCATTGTTATTACCGATAAATTATTTCAACCTGTTGTGTAAAATGATTTTTGCATGTGCAGTGTCATGTAATACACAATCAGCTGACTGCAAAAATATAACTGATGTTAACAGAAACACAAACCATGAAACCTCATCTGAGTTCTTCTTTTGGATCTATCATCTATCGCTGCTGCATTTTCCCCCCAACCCAAAAATAGCTGCTGTAGTTAAAGGGGAGAGGTACGTTGGATTTTTGCTGCCCCATAACACAAAATGACCATAATATGTCTGCAAGGGGAGAGGGCTGTTCATTAATACCAATGATTACTTGGACAGGAACTGAGATTTCTTTGAAAAACTCACTTTCCACCCTGTACCGTGTTCCCTGATATAGTGAAATGAGAAAATATTGTGATTTACTGATTTAAGAGTTATTGTAATAAAGTCTAAAGTTACAAGAATGAAATTCATCATTTGATAATTTTATGCAACCCACCACTCTTGAAATTTGAATGTAGGTCAACCACCACCAAGCTGCTGCAGAATATGTCTAAACTCAGAAACTACAGCACTGCCTGACATGATTTCATTGATTCACTCATTCATTCATTCTTTTTCCAAGCCACTTATCCTTATTGGGGTTGTGGGGTGCTGCAGCCTGTCCCAGCGCTCTCTGGATGGAAAACAGACATGATTTCATTTCATGATTTCATTTAGTTTCAACAGTTTTTGTTGTTGTTCTCAGTTGAGGAAGAAGTTCCTGAGGAGCCAGAGCCAGAAGAACCCAAACACCTTCAGGAACCCACCACAGAACAGATCTTAGAACCAAAACATGCTCCTGAATCAACCGTCCAGACCTTGGAAGCAGCTCTGGAACCGGCATCAGAACCAGTTCAAGAACCATTCACGGCTTCCGTACCACTGGCCGCGGCAGCCTCCGTTTCTCCGGTTACACGTCTGGCTGTGGACTCTGTGGAAGCTACAGCGGCAGATCTCCGGCCGAAGACGGGCTCGGTTATGAACAACCAAGGAGCCGGACCGGCGAAGGAGGAGAAGGAGGAGGAGAAGGGGGAAGTGGAGGAGGTTCAAGGAGAGGCGGAGGAGGCATGTGCCACCTCTGACCCCGTTAAAGAGGGAAGCCTCTGTGAGCACCAGGATGGAATGAGCACACAACAGGTACAGTATTATGTATACTGTAGAAAGCAGCCATGTAAGTTTTAGTATTACAGTTTTTCAAGTGTAAACCACATATATTTTTTTTATCTAAATCAAGACGACTTTATTATTTTCCCCTCCTCATTGCTTCTGACAGAGAACATCGCACTTCTCCATCTACCAGGAAGGTATTTTAAATGCAGAAATTATCTTAACATGTCCAAAATTAGTCCTGCTGCCACAACTAGACTACTGTGAGCAAAGGCGATGCAGACTTTTACAGGATCCTCTCACTTAGTCCTCTCACTTAGCTGATAAAGTAACTGATGACTGTGTTAAATTAGCTATGAAGGATGTGGTCTGGCATACTGTTGATTTTTACACTCAGAATAACACTGACGATTTTTCAGCTGCTGTACATCTCTTTTGTTTTTCCCGTGTCTTCTGAGAGAACAGTAACTGTCATTCCACAGCGACAGCATCTCTCCTTTGTTCATGTCCACCTTGTGTTGTGTGAACGTTTTAACTATCTCCCTTCACATATCAGTGTGAGGGAGGAGAGGCACAGCGTGATGCAGACGATTGGATGAGACAGAGAGGGGCAAAGGAAGATGGAAAGATGGAAAACCAAGATACTGGGAAAGAGGAAGAAGAGACATGGATGAAGGAGGAGGAAGCTACATTCTACCCCAGTTGGTACAAACCAGGTGTTTGGCACAGTATTATCCCTGGCCTGGCTCCTCCTGTAGAAAATCCATCGGAAGTTCATGAGGTGGAAGAGGAGATGTGCTCGCCATGGTGCAGCTTCGTTAAGGATTCCCTTCCTGAGGCAGAGAGCCAGACTGAGGCTCACAATGCAGAGCAAGCCAAGTCTGAACCCCAAATGCAACCACAACCACAACCTCAGGTCCAGGATTCCCAAAGTCAGACCCAAGAGTCTCCATCGATGTCTGAAACACAAGCTTTATCTCCATCTACAACCACAGAGCACATCTCACCATAACCAGCAGCCTTGTGGATCTTCGCTCTTCCCCGATCCACCGTCTCAAATTCAACTTCCACTTTCATCTCAGCCTCACACCCAGCCGTACCTACCTCTCTTCCACCAACCTCAGTCCCAACTTGAACCACAAGCCCAGTCAGAAGGCCACTCTCAACCAGCCCCCTCACCTGAATCTCAGTCCCTTCCCCAAATGATGCCTGTTGGGCCTGATGGGGCTTTGAACTCCATTGAGGGTCTGATTACAGAGACATTAGAGGAAACTGGATCTATAGAGGAGGAAAGTGCTAAGGAAACTGAGGAGGATGAGGACATCCAGGGTTGGGTGTGTCTATCTGGGATAGTAGATAAAGGTTTTGATGCAGCTGAAGGTGGTTTAGAGAGTTTTGTCAAGAATATCGATAGCAGAGCGTCCATACCACCAGAGGAGGCCAGTCCCAGGTTGGAGGAACGTAGCTCAGGGATGGACGAGGACAACTTTGAGATTAGGGATCGTAGCTTAGTGGGTGGATTAGGGATAGATGACCTGGGAGAAGGTATTTTAGGTCTAAAAGGTCCATCAGAAATGAAAGAAACTGTGTCAGGGCTGGGAGAGGGTGACTTAGAGGCTGGGAAGATGAATGAAGGGCTGGAGGAGGGAAACTTGGGGTCTGAAGAGGGAAACAAGCAGCTGGATAAGGACAGCTCTAGGTTAGAGGACAATGTTTTAGTTTTGAAAGACAGTAGCTCCAAACTTGAAGATGATAATGTGGATTTGGGCAATGATGAAGATCACATTGAGGAGAATATAGCTACTACACCGCAGGAACAGAGTGGCTTGGTACAGGAAGAGAAGCTTGAGGCGAGTAGTTCAGAGTTCATGGAGAATAAACTGGACTCTGGAGAGAGTAGCAAGCAGCCCGAAGACAGAGACCTGACAATGGAAGAGAGTGATGCTGAAAGTAAGGGGAAAACAACCTCCCGTGTCTCTCCTCAGGTCAGTTTCGTCTGATTTTAGCTTCATCGTCGTCATCATCATCGTCATAACCATCATCATGGACCAGGCTCTGCGCTTTTCCACCTGCCGATGCAGCCACGCCTCCACATTTTCGTCCTCTTCCTCTCCTTGCTGTTCCTCTCGACTGTTTTTTTTGTCAGTGTTCAGATTTTGCTGCATCACTTTTGCGACATGGCCGAAGCTGCTTCAGCACTCTCACTGTGGTCTCTGTGTGGTGGCCATGTTATAGAGAAAGTGAAGGAAAAGAGGGAATGGTGGAAGGAGGAAGGAATGAAGGCACAGCCGGGTCTTAATACCCACAGGAACTGTTCACTGCAAAAATTGTCTGCAAAGTCATTATGTACTCTCCGCAGATCAGTGGAAACTTCACTGATGTTTGTTTGGTCACAAAGATGCAGTTTCATCCCAGTATTTCTCAAAGAAATAAGGTGAAACAAGTCAGGTTGTTTAGAGTTATAAAAATGCATAAAATGGCCATCAAATTTCTCTAAATCCTAAAGTTAGCTAGTTATAATAAGTATACTCATGTTATTCTGATTAGTTTCTTTGTGTGCAGTATGGCCACCAAAAAAAAAGACAAGAAATGAAGAGACAACCTGAAATTTTGTCATCTATAATAGCTCTACATAATTATTGCTACAGCAGGGTGTCTGTCCCACCTTAAACATTCTTAAATTCAGTTTAGTGAATACTTAAAAGTCATTAAATGGTCTTAAATTTGAATTTAGGAGGTCTTTATTTCCTCGATTTATAATTTCATTTATCCATCTTTAAATTGGCAGGCTCTTGGGCATGAAACCTGTTGGGAAAATGCCTGTAGTAGACTGTTCACTTTATACTTACTCTTATATACTACATTTATGTGCATGTAAGAAACCAGATTATTCACTTGAGCATCTGTAGCATCTATTCCAACAGTTTGCATGTAATCTAAAGGAGTCAACAACCAGAATCTGAATCAGGAATACTTTATTGATCCCCGAGGGGAAACTAGGAAACCAAACATATTCTAACCTCAGCACAAGACCAAATATATCATACTTCCCTTTACACTCACCTGCAATGCTCATTTGAATAACAAAAAGATCATTTTGGCAAAAATTAGCCTTAAATTTTGTTAAAATTTTGTTAAAAGTTATGTTGAAAATCTCTTAAAAAGCATTAAATTTACCTCTCTGATACATGTAGACACCCTCACAGGCCCACCGGACTCAAAGTGTACTTGTTCTGCTACAAAACACGCCAAGTTGTTTAGTAGAAATTATTTGTGTTTTGTTGTGATTTTTTTTTTGACTATGTAACAACCAGACCTCCCATTTACTGCAACTTTGACAAGGTGAAACTGCATCAGCTGTATTCAGTAGTCGAACAAGCTTCAGTGAAGTTTTGTCTCACTTGGGGGTGCGAGGGTAATTACTTAATTTTCATTTTTGGGGTGAACTGTTCCTTTAACTCATTAACACGGTGTTGTAGGCTGTAACTGACCATGAGAGGCACCAGTCGGGTTGACTTACGTCGATTTTGATGTAAAAGTCAAACTGAATGAGTGAATGAGAGACGCCTCCCTTCCTTCCTCCTTTTCCACTGTTTTTCTATGTCACAGTGTTTTTTTCTATGTTGCAGCATCATCACTCCATCTCTCTCCTCTCCTCCCTTCTCCCCCCATCACCACCACATTTTTCCTGTCCCTGTCAATCTCCCTCTTTTCCCACTCTTTTCCTCTCCTTACCACTTTCTTTTCCCCCATATTCTTTCCTTCTTCATCCATTTTCCATCTCTCTGCTGCTCCCTGCTCCTCTCCTTCATTTTTTCTCCACCATCTCTTCCTCCCATCCTCTTCTTCTTTTTATTCCTATTTATTCCTCCCTTCCTCTTACCTCTCATCTCTCCTCCTCCTTCCTTTTTCTGTATCCCTCCCATCCATTCATCCATCCATCTCTCCGCTGCTCCCTCATCCTCTCCTAATTTTTTCTACACTATCTCTTCTTCCCATCCTCTTCCTCCCTTCCTGTTACCTCTCATCTCTCCTCCTCAATCACTCCTCCAAACTGTATAATTCTCCCCTCCTCTTTCTTTCTCCATATCTCTCCTGTCCTCCTCCTGCCATCTTTCCATCACTCTATCCTTTCCCCTTAACCCCCTCCATAAACTTTAATCCCCATCTATCATCCTCCATTCTCTTTTCTTTCTCACTCACATCCTCACATCTTAATTTATTTACCTCTTTCTTTCTGCCCCTTTCTCCATCCCCTCATATCTCATTCTCCACCCCTCCCTCCATCATCTCTCTCTTTCTCTCTCTCTCTCTCTCTGTCCTCCCTCCCTCCCTCCGGTGTTTCTCCAGGCTGTCACTCTGCTCTTCTACCTGCTGGCCTTCCTGGTCATCCTGCAGAGGGTTTGGGCTTACATCGGCTGCTTCATATGCACATAACACCAGCAGGAGGCAAATCCACCCGCACTGCTGCACAGCTGAGGTACACCTGCCCCAGCAAGCTTTATCCTAAAATAAATATCCTGTATTACATTAAAAAAAAAATAGCTCTGACAAACTGATGCTGGCATGGAAGTAAAACGTAGTATGCACCGGTGTTAAAGCTTGGCATCTTTCAGTCAAAATTTCAGATACTTTGGGCGTTCGTCAAAGTATCTGAAAGGTGTTTGGATGAGAGTGGGATGTTGCTAACTTGGTGTTTTTATTCAGCCGCCTTAGAGCCTGAATGAAAACGACAGGTAACCCGTGGAGTTACAGTTACCTTGTCTTGCGATGAAATTCTCGTGTGATAAATTTTAGACCCATAACTTTAAACTTTATCCCACTAACTCCTAATTCTGTTATTTGTAGTATTTTATATTGTAGGTATATCATAGGAGAAGCTATACAGAGTGTTTCATTAATGCACCTCTCTCTCTAGCTTTGAACAAAACAGTAAATGCTGCAGATACAGTTTTAACACGTTGGCCGTCTAAATGTTTAAATTAATGTTTGCGCAAACCATTTTTAGACTTAATTTGAGTTATTTAAAGCACTTTTAGCAGATCTGGCTGTCTGATACTGTTAATGTACAGTGATGTGTTCTTGGTTAGAGGTTAGAAGATGAAACTTATTGCCTCTAGTAGTGGCCAGTAGGATCTGACAGAGTTGATCTCCTTTTTACACTCGTCTCTGGTTCATCAGAGGCCCACCAGCCCTGCACAAATACATTGAATTAATTTGTGTTGTTGGGAAATAAAAACATCACAGTGTCCTTTTCCTTTTTGGGCAACAGTGGAGTATTGGCTTCACTCTGATCTCTGCTGACACCTACTGGTGAAACAGGGTCATCACAATTCTGAACTTAAATCGGCCCATTTTAAAGTTTAGGGCAGCTAAAACAAACAAGAATCAGTATTAAATTGTTATTAAAGGTCCGGTTTTCTACTCTTTTTTGCCAGTTTAATACACTGTATTGTCTTTAAAAAAAAAAAAACTTAAAAAAAATGTGTACTAAAAAAAAAAAACAGCCAAATACAGTATAAAACTGATATTTTAATTTTTATTTCATTTTTATGAAGTGATTTCACATGCAAGGGCAGGGAAAACCAGTGTTGCACAGCATGGGACCTTTAAACATTAACTATCTGACTGCACGTTTCTGGTTTCTTTTTCTTTCTCTGTCTTTTTTCTGTTTTTGTCTGTGTTTTCTTTAGCTGGTGCCTCAGTGCTCACCTGCACTCTGCTTCTGTGTGTTGGTTGCATGGCTGTTCTGTTTGCATGATCATGGAAATGCTTTAATAACTCATTCAAGTGCTTTTTTTCGCATCTTCCTGTACTTTTGAATGCATAAAGAGTTTATTTCCAAACAGGTTATATATTCAGTGTTAAAACACTTTATTAGCTGAAATTCATCATTTAGTATATCTTTAAAATATGAAGGATCCATAACTACCTACCATGCTTTGAAAAATACAGTTTCCTTTTGAGATTTATTTATTTATGCATACTTATACATGCACATATTTTTATATTTCTCATTTGTTTTTCTATTTCCTATAATTCAATTTGTTTCATGAGAATTCGAGCAGCTGCATCTGACCCAATTTCCCCTCGGAGATCAACTGAATATATCTCAGATTCTGATTTTCTTCTAAAAATACAAAACGAACGGGTCATTCTGATATCCAGGTGCATTTGCAGACCTCACTTTCAGCTCTGCCAACTTCACGTGGGGATTTTATTTTATTTTTGATGTTTAATTAAACTAAATTGATCCTTATCAGTTAAAATGGCAGGAGTCATTAGCTGCACGCCCTGCTCCCCTTCCAGTCCCGTGTGTTCTTGTGAAATCCATCCTGTGCTGCCGCTCTCTTGTCCAGATGCAGACTGGGACTGGGAGTCCTGTTCAGGCCGGCGCCCTCCTCTCCTCATCCTCCTCCCCCTCCTCCCCCCTGGGTGAGGCTCCTCGTCGGCCCAGTCTCTCCTTCTCCTGGCTCAACCCTCTCTACAAGAGGAAGTAGAGGAGCATCGTGGGAAATGAAGTTTCCCCACCGAGAGACAACAGGAGAAAACACAGCAGCCCAAAAGTCTGCTGTGAAAGGAGGGACTCAGGGTCTTTTATTTTGAAATGTCAAGGGTGTAGCACTAAGGTCTTTATGAGGTTCAAGTTTAAAATGTTGTATCTAGAGGTTTTTAAGAAATAGTCACTGATGACTTTGCACGTCTCACATGTGATTCACAGTCGTCTGTTTTCATTGCAACATGTGTTTGATTATTGATTACTTGATCAGATGTTTGGATGATTTTTTTTTTTTTTACCACAGAGGTGGAGGTGCATGTCTGGTTTTGCCTCGTGTGTTTCTGAGGATATTTCAGCCCAGTGTTTGGTGTTTTGTCAGGCTGTCCGTGCAGGATGCAGGGCGATTGATTTGATATTG
>OMLB01034383.1:15649-27066 GCA_900302555.1 Myripristis jacobus | reverse complement strand
ATTTAGTTTGATACACTGATTAATGTAATAAATTCAATAAATCAGATTCTGGTCACCTTAAATGTGTGTGTGTGGAGAAGCGGCTGACAAGATACTAAAATGCTCTCTCTCTCTCTCTCTCTCTCTCTGTCTCTCACTACACACATAAGCCCACACACACACACACACGTACATTATTCACTTCATGCACTAATTAACAATATTAATAGCAACAGAGCAAAAACAAACGCAGTAAAGCAGCGGATCGTAGGGAATGACGTGTGTGTGCGTCAGCGACACAAAATTATCGCGATAATGATAATAAAAAAATAAAATGTGCAGAAATGTTGCCAGTGTTTTGACAGCTGCTGTTTCTGCGACGTCATTTGCAGACGCCGGAAAAGGGCCGTCAGGAATTGAAGGGTACAGAAAGCAACTTCCGGTTTCATTTAGTTTTGCCTTCAAAATAAAAGTAGGCTTTTTTTCTAAGTATTCATGTCGATTTGTTATTGAACAGTATTACCGACAAAAGGATATTTTTAAGGAAAATGGAAATCACTTAAAAGAGAGTATTCATGACATTTATTTTTGTGTTTTTTATTGATGCTGCTGTAACGTGGGAATTTCCCAGTTTGGGATCAATAAAGTAAATCTATCTATCTATCTATATATTCACAGAGAACAGAGAAAATTTTGGTTAGTCCAGGATTTTTTTCGATACCAAATTATTAACCTATAGTCATTCATAGAATATTTCATCTGCAATGTACTCATGATATAACGATCTATCTTTTATTGTTTTGAGAAAAAAGAGAACCTCTGCATTTTATATTTATTTTAGTTCGTTGCTCAGTTATTCATTAATGTCAAGAGAATCTTCCATTCAGGAATTTTACCATTAAAATTACATTTGCACTGTAGAAGCACATTTAGCACATTTCTTATCGAGGAGTCTTGGATCAAATGGTGAATTCCACTTTATGCAGCACATCAGTAAATATCGAGCAGTAACTATTGAACTGTAAGAAGTTGCAAGCTTGCAAAGGTAGAGTTATTTAAAGGTGTCAATGGGCCGATTGGACTCTTCAGATGTGGCTACATTGGTTGTGCAGGTGTGGCATGAGGTGGTGGGACCCGATGATCATGATGATATATTTTGTCATGGGGTTAGGCAGCGCCCCTGGGTTTCCCTCCACAAGAAAATATTCAGCAGTGTGTGGCTGCTGACTTGGGTGAATATCCTCCTCTGGTCTCAGCTTGAGCCTGACTGGAGATACTGGAGCTCAAAAATACCTCATATACACTCAGTGTCACTTCCTCAGCTTCAGCTGTACAATCTAATGCAGCTCAGGTCAGCAGCTCTGCCATAAACTCTACCTTTTAACAAAGTTTATAATGTTCAGTTTGTGTTGACGTTGTGGAGAATGTGTTCGTTTAATTCTGTGTTTATTATTGAGGTTGTAGTTTGCAGAGGTCTTGTACTGGACTACACTATATTGAGAGGTGTTTCTGATCTTTTGTCCTCCTTATTCATATACAAGGACAGGGACAAAATATTGGAAACAGCTCTAAGTAAAATACAGTCCAGTCCAACAGCAGCACTAACTATGAGCTCAGTGCCAAACACAGAAGTGAATGAGCACCTCTGTTACCGTGACAACAAGACAGCAGGAGAGGAGAGGAAACTTTATGGCACAACAGCTGGATTGGATTGGATTTGATTATGCAGGTGGAGCTCATAAAGTGACCACTGAGTGTGTATGTTCCCGTCTCACTGTTATGGAATCGTACAGTGGACTATATTAAGCATATTTTAATGTTTAAAACAAATTTGAAAGTTAAAAAGCAATATATACAATATAGCCTGCTTTTTCATTTCATTCATGAAGCATTATTTCAAGCACAATTAAAATCAAAATTGAAATATCCAACTTGCATCACATTTTCCAATAACTTGAATATTGAAAAGATAATGACAAATAATATGTCAACAACAACTATGATTATTGTTATTATTATTCATAGTGGTGGTAGTAGTAGTAGTAGTAGTATTAATATAATCGTTATTATTATTTATTCCTTTCAGTTCCATTCCAACTATGACTTAAAAATCAGACTTCACTCCACATATTACATTTCAATTTTCAAATTTGTTTTAATATTTAAATATTGTCCACTGTAAAGCAGGGTAAAGTCTTTGTAAATGTAGAGCGAAAAACCAATTCCAGTGTCATTTTCAGACTGACAGAAAATGTCATGTGAATTAAAATGTAAACGGCTCTAACTGTGACTGAAATTATTGCTGGCATGAACTGAAAATGAAGTTACACTGTTTGTATTGCAATTTAATTTTCACATTTAAATTAACTTTTAAATATTGTTCACCGCCCAACGGGGTTAGAGCTTCAATATATAATGTCAAACGGATTTGTGTTAAACTTAACTTTTTGCCAAAAAACAAGAAAAGAGAAACTATTATTATTAGACTATTAAAACATTGTCAGTAAAACATTCTGTCAATGATAGAGTAAGAATTTTATATTGAAAGAAATGTTTTAAATTTAGCTGTTTTTGGGGGTGTGGCTGTCAGTCAGAGGCCCTTAGATAACTCGAAGAGGAAAAAGAAAGGAAGAAAGCAGGCAGGTGAAGGTAGGCTGTGTGTTTTTATTTTGAAAAGCGGCGGGCGGAAGTGCTGCCTGTGTTTACTGCTCTTTAAGCTGAGCTGGCTGTTTGGCTGTTTGGCTGTTGGGACTCGCTGTGCACTTGCTGTTCCTGTCTCTCTCGACCAGTTTTCCTGAGTGGGATCTGCCTCTAAACCATCACGCACACCGAGTGGACGGCACTTTAGTTTGCTATCCACATTTTTCCGCCAGTTAACCGCCAGTTTCAACAAAAGGAGCTGCCAAAATCGACGCCATGGATCCCGCCAGCCAAGGTAACTGTTAGCTAGGAGGCTAACTAGCGACGTTAGCTGTTGGCGAGAGCCCGGCGCCAGTGTTGTAGTGAATTATCAACCACTTCGAGAGCAAATGCTTGTTATGGATTCATCTACTTCTAGTTAGCGCCTGTCGTTGTCTGTTTGAGAGTTTGTCTGGTGGAAAGTGTGAACTGCTGACTGTTTAATAAGTCAAAAATGTGCGGCGACGGGAGGGCAGGCAGGCAGGACGGGCCCGCCGCGGAGGACCGGAGCCCGGGTTGGAAATGTCAAACAGCGGCGGGTGAAGGGGAAAGCAAGGCGGGGGCGGTCGAGTTACTATGACCCGACAAAATTAAACCCGTGTTGACGAATGTCGCCGTCATGTGACTCGTTGATATTGGAGGGAATTTTCGCTGTTAAACTGGTAAACCTGGACAAGTTTCCCAGCCCAGCCTTTTACGCTTGCAAACAAAAGCCTCTCAGTTTGAAATGCTTTGCGTAGCTCTTATTTACCTGTAGCAGCATGGCTTCCAGGTAAACAAATAAATAGCCGAGGTGAAATCACACCTTTTCCTCCTCAGCGGCCATATTTGCTGACTAATTGAGCATTTGGTAGCGTGTAAGCTGCCTGTGTATTATCTAGTGGCCTTGATAGTACTGGCATTGGGCTGCACCATATGGACAAAATGTAATTCTTGGATATTCATGCCAAAATATCGATATCTGATTATGGGTTCACACTTAATTGGAATTCGAGGTGTAGCAACTGTGAAAATTACGCATTTTTAAAAAATAGAAGTGGACATAGAAGAAGCAGTTACTTAATAAAGTATTTTATTAGATCAATCACTGTCTTAGGCTAACCATAAATACTTTTTGTTATGTCATTGTTGTGTATGCTCATATATAGATAACAATATGACATTCAGCCCCAGTATTGATAATATTGACAGGCCTCCTGGCTCCACCTTCCATCTATTGTTTACCAAAAAGCTGCATCTGATGAAATGAAACCCCACTTGGCTCAGACAGACACTGAAGGTTTTGCTTCATCATTATACTTGGCTGGCCTTGTTCTCTGCTTTAGTTTCAGATGCCTTTTTGTGTGGAAGGAAGTAAATACACGTTTGATGGAGGCATTAGAGGCTGAGGAGCTGCAAAACCCACTTTGGAAATTTCCTTAGGGGACATGGCCGGGGCTTTGTCTAATGATGACTAGCTATGAGAGGCATGCCACCTCACATTAGGTTTCCTCTGCCTCAGTCCATCCTGCTTTGGATGGAGAGCCTGTTTGTGCTGATAAGAAGTGATTAGAGTTGACTACAGCTGTCTTTTTTTTTTTTCTTATTTGAACATGACAGGCTGGAGAATGGAATTAAATGGCCTCTGTCTATGTCTTTGAAGCTGAAATGCTACTAGTTTCTTAAATGATGTGTTGCAGGCCAGAGTGGGATTTTGGCCGTTCTGGGTACTCTGCTTAGCTCTGATATGTTTCCATTTTATGAGAGAGCATGTTTTAAAGGACAAATCCATTCAGTTGGTCCAACATGTTGCATTCACAGATACACTTTGCTTTTTAGCAGTGTGTTTTTCATATTCAAGTAGATACAAGATCAAATTCTGTTAGACCAGAATGCAATGCAGCAACAGGACAGGTTGGTTTGTGTAAGGGGTGCGGCCGCAGTCCTATACATACATCAGTGTTCACATGCTAGGTGGCTCGGTAGATGAAGTGGAGTCTAACCAGCTACAGCAAAAGACATCGTCCAACTTTGGTAGAAAGCAACACATCTGTGGCCCCTCAGTGGCAGTAGTAGAAAAATTACAACATTAAATCACATAAGAACTCCTAAAATACATTGAACATGACAGATGGATGATATACAGCGGTGGGGAAAGTGTACTTTAATGAGTCTGGATCCCATGAAGAGGTGACATTTGGTCATTTCTGGTTAAAATCCATTTTTCTGTGCTGTTGTATCAAGCATCTTATCTATTTTCGATGTGTGTGTTTGTGTGTGGTTTAACTCTGCTGGCCACTCTAAATGACTCCCGACTGAATCAATATAGAACTTGAGGGCGTCGGCCTCGTGTCACCAGGCCAGCCAACTCTTTAACAAGGATGTTATTGGTCCTCGGGCTCGGCGCAGACACACTCCACCACACAGCGTCCCAGCACTCCACATCCTGTCACATTTAGACTTTGTGTTTTGCTTGCTTTGCTTGATTTTTGCATAGTGAATACTGAATGTACTGTGTGTGTGGTGCACTAGTTACTGTGTGACTTATCTTGCACGCTCACTTGTACACTGTACTTTTAGTTTACACAGTTTGAACGCAGAGTATTGCGGTTAAGGTTGGGCTCAAACACATGTAAATAAAAATATAGAGTCATATTTTAAATTAAGCAAAGATGTTGACGTCAGATATCAAAATTTGCAGTGACATTGTTTTGTCCCTAAAGTCAGAATGAATATTGATGATGATTAAATATACATTGGATTCTTGTGTCAACTTGTAGCCCCACTGTGCACCATGTGTCTCTTTACTCAGATGTTGAAAAGCTCACAATAAATATATGTCAGCACCAGTGTGAGGAGAAATTCCTGTCCTTCACTTTCTCTGTGCCTGTCAGGAAACACGAGTCACAGTCCTGTTTGGCAGAGTTTTCCTCTAACAGGCTTCTTCTAGTTCGCAACAGGAAGTGACAGCGTGGTAAAGTTTCAGTTTTAAACTTTTACCAGGCTCTGTTGAGGGATTAAACATGCAGCTGTTGCAGGATCTTGAAGCTAACTCGCTGCAAAGCTGCCTGAGCCTCGTGGAGCCAAGACTGAGCCTGGCGGTCAGCTGCTGTCCCTCGGCCTTTTGATCCCTCGTGTTGTGACTTCTGACCATGTGATAAAATTACACCCACAGCTATAGGACACAACAAGCATCCAATGTCGATATGAGCTGATAGTGGTGTGAAGAGTACGCATGTGCAGTAGGGACTGGACAGAAAAGTCAATGAGTCGAGTCATCAATCAACAGCTGACCATCTGACTATTGATTTCCTCTGTGTTTGTTTGTTGCTCTGCATAAAAAAGCACTTAATGCTTTGTAAGTAAAGGAACTTATTCTTGAACCTAGCCATAGTACCACCTAATTTCAATAATAGCTATTTCTTCAGACCAGCTACTTCACTATTACTTTGCATTACAAAAGTAAATAAAGCTTTCTTTATCTAACTCTTTCAAAATATGGTTTTCTAAACAAGCAAGAATCAGAATGTAGAAAATACAAGCACATACAAAAATAAAAGCACTTAATTATTTGACCTTGGAAAATAGACTACATCCCTAATGTGCAGAGCAGTAACAAAAACAAAGACGTCACAGGTTTCTGTACCTGCTTTTCTCCGCCTGTGGGTTTTGAGTGGCTGTTTAGCTTTCACTCTGTTGGCTCTGTTGTTGTGATTTGTCGTCCTCCGTGCTGACGCTGCTTCACCAAGCTGCCAAAACTATGACAGTTACCTCAGGAGAGTGAGCTAAGGTTTATTGGCAATGCTGGTAGCATTATGGGCAATTATGTGCAGTCAGATACACCTGCATTAGTAAGAACTGACATAGAGAAGAGATAATGAGATCTTGTTGATCTAAAAAATTATCTCTTGTTTTTTTTTGAGTTTGTATTCTCTCCTAGGCTTATTTTCTTGCACAGTTAATGTTTTTGTGTTGGAATGACAAAGCAGTGGCTGCTGTGTTGGCTCTGTGAGAGTTTGTGCTCACCAGAAAGATCTTAGGTTTCTCTCTGGGATCTGTTTAACTCTTAGCTCTGCTAACTGCCACTTTCTCTCTCCGGATATCTGCTGCAGCCTTGGTTTCTGTGTGTGTGTGTGTGTGTGTGTGTGTGTGTTGTGTGTGTATGTGTGTGTATGTGTGAGAGAGAGGGATCATGTGAGTAATCCACACTTGGCTTTTAATGCATCAACCAGTATAATTGTACACTCTCTCCCTCTCTCTCTCTGTCCCATTCTTTCCCCTTCTTTCTCTCTCCCATTTTCCCTGTATCTGTTTCACCCTGCCTCCTGCCCCAGATATCAACCTGAACTCTCCTAACAAGGGTCTTGGCGTGGATCGCTCCGACAGCCTGTCCGACGTGCCGGTGGAGGGAGCGGTGGGGAACTCGGCCAACCCTCTCCCCCCCGGCCTCACAGAGGAGGAGGCCGAGGAGCTTCGCACTGAGCTCACCAAGGTCAATTCCGTTTTACATATCAGGCATTTACCTGACATTCTCACCTGGACTGAATTTACAGGGTGTGCATCAGTAGAACAACTGTGCTTCCATACTGCCAGCAACAGGTCACTGGAAAGCCACATGAAAAATGGAAGTTGTTGAAGCTTTAATTGAAAATAAACTGATAAAACGATATAAAATGACTTCACAGGTTTATCTGCAGCCCCCAAGAATGGCTTTTTGTAATGTTTATTCTAGAGCAATAACAAATTATTGTTTTAATTGTCAAGTAATCTAACATCTTAGGCTATAAAGTGTCTAAATAGTGACAGATGTCTTCAGATTGCTGTGACCAGCAGATGAAATAATCCAAAGTATTAATTTTATAATGATATCAGTGATTGTGTTATACTCCCTGGAAAGATGAATATTCAGTGGAAGATAAGGAGTGACTTATCTGTTTTTGGCTGGAGTCTGAAGGTCATTCCACTCGGATTAAACCCTCCTCTCCTCCTCCTCCTTTCCTGTCTGGTCTCTGTGGTGTTTCAGGTGGAGGAGGAGATCAACACCCTGCGTCAGGTTTTGTCAGCCAAAGAGAAACACGCCACGGAGCTGAAGAGGAAGCTGGGCCTGAGCCCGCTCAATGAACTCAGACAGAATCTCACCAAGGGCTGGCAGGACGTCCAGACCTCCAACGCGTATGTATCCATCACACAAGATTACTTTCAACAAAATGGTGGCACATTATTCCTCTGTAAACTCCTGTGTAAACTCTATGCTAGTGAAATGGACAGGTTACACGTACATTTAGGATTTAGGGTATGGATTGCTGGATTTTAAGTTGTCACTTTCACTTTATACTAAATCAAAGGTACCTCAAGTTCAAATGTCAATTGCATTGGATATAAAAAAATCAGTGCCCTGTGCACACCTTAAGGAATATCTTGGAATATAACATGAAATATACACATCAAAGTTGTTTTAGGTGAGATGCATGGATTTTGCATAGTATTGTCCTAAATCAAAAGTTTGACCAGAAGAAGACCTTGATCCTGAGTATGAAAAGACAGACCCTGGATCAGCGGATCAGCGCCCCCCATGCTGCTGCTCTATAGTAACGACATTATCAAAAAGACCCATTCATTGTCAATGAGTCATCGAGCGGTGACGCATTGGTGCTTCTGCCGTCTGTACATTGTTCTCCACAGAGCTGTGCATCATGCAGGGCGAGGGCAAACCTGTGAAATGTAGGCAGACCTTCCTTTAGCTCTGAGAGATGGAGGTGGTGTAACTGTGCTGCACTAGCCACAGCTGACAGAACACACCCTTGTTTTGCAAGTTGTTGTTATCTTGATTATTAATCATGATAACCAGTTCAGATTTGTACGTCTTTTACTTACTTTACAATGGGCGTACTAATTGAAATGAAAATGAATGCTTTAACACCGTCCGATTTTGCTAGTTGATTGTGGAATCTAAAAATCACAAATTATGATTATGCATGATCAGTGTTGTGCAGCCCAGGCTGGTGACTGGGGGTGATCATGCAGGGAGATGCAGTTTGAAGAATCTAAATGAGCACACAGCGAACTGCAGGGGGAAATAAAGCTACTGAAGCTCATTGTGGAGCTCTGTGCAGGGAAAAGGCATAATTACTATGCTTCATCTCCATCTCATTATTATGCAGATGATGACAGCCCACATTCCCCCCAGGGATTAATAAAATATGTTTGTCTTTCAGTGCACCCACCATTTCACCCAGCTATACATTTCCAGTTGTCTTATACAGGGAAGAGATGCAGCATATGTGCATTTAACGTTTAAATTAATGTGTCACAAGTTTGAGGTGGGTCCTTTTAAGAGTTTCTGAGAATTATCCATTTTGCTCATAGAAGTCTACCTCAGAGCTTTGTTGCCATGAAGCAGGTTTGCCTAAGTCTTGAATAATGTACGCCTCTGATTCTCCTTTTCTCCCCTCATATATTATCTAAGGAATATGTCATACTGCTAACGTCCATTACACACGGGCAACATTCTGAAGCCATTTAGGCCATCGGTTTTCCAGAAAATTATGCCTGTCGGTTATTTTTAACTTCTGCCCTGTTATGCTTGCTTTGTGAAAATATCACATCCTGGTTAAGGTTTTAATACAGGATAAACTTTTCATATCCCACTCACAAACATCTCTACACACAGAGATGATTACAGATATTACCAAGGAGACATCTGTATATCCAAATTATCATCATCTGCGTTTGCAAAACATTTTCATGCATGTTTACATTACATTTTACATTTCAGGCAGTGAAATGATGCATCTAAAAGACAATGAATATCCCAAATAATATGACGTTAATAATTTCCACGACAATGCACCCACATGTATTGTGATATATTGGTGATACATTGGGCTGGGTGTAGTGGACATTTTTATCACAAGAGAAAAGAGACTTTCCCTGCATGGATGACATCATTCACACTCCTTTGTACGTTTATTGGAGACGACCATTTGAGATACACACCCCTGGCATCTCACCTGCGCCAGGTTGTTTCGATCCTGCCGACCATCCAGAGCATAACCAACCCCCCACCTCCCTTTTACCGCCTCTGTTTCTAGCTATGTGAGAACCACTGAGAAACTGGGCGAGTGGAATGAGAGAGTTACCAGTTCAGATCTGTGAGTCCACGTTCTGTTTGCTGCTCGCACACTGGTGACGTTCCGGGCTTCTGCCGTGTTTACTCTCTCACGCTCCGCTCTAACACACTTACTCACACACGCACACACTGTCTCCCGAACTCTGCCTTCACCTTTGCAACCCCTAACTGTGTCTGAGAGCAGTTGTGCTGCAGCAGTTGTTATTTAACATGATGTCTGGCAGCAGGGCGAACACTGATCTGCAGGCAGCGGAGACTTTCTGCTCCCGCTGAATGTGAATGTGATGCCACCAAAGTACGGCTTCTACAGCTTGTTTTGACCAGCCATGCATTAGTTTGAGGAAATGAGCATTTTGTGAATCTTTTTTTTTTTTTTTTTTTTATCCATATGAGGCGGTAGACACCAGTTTCATGCCAGTGTGTGCATTACAAAGAGAAAATAGGCAACCCATGGCTTGCATCTGAAGGAAAGCCACATACCTAAAAATTAGTGTCTTCAGTTGATGGATAATACTTAATTCATAAAAAAAAGTGTTTCTGCTGTTAAAACAACCAATATTTAATTTTAATTTTTTCAGTTGTACTTGTCAATAATATGCAAAATGTGAGGATTAAAGGACTCACTTTTGGAAAATGCTGGAAACAACGGTTAGACCGATTTATCAGTGTAACAATATGTCGGGAATAGCAAGATATCAATAGCTTCCTCTCTTTGACTGTCAGATATTGGCATGTCCATGTTTTCTGTCTACAATATCGAAACAAGATATTTGTCATGGGTGGCTTTGAATTAAAAAAAAAATGGAATCAGTATCACTCTTTTAAAAAAAAAAAACAAATCAGTTGAGCTGCTAACCTCATTAGCATGTAGCTCATTGCTGTCTTTGTACTGGACACACTGGGATGAGACCGGTGTCTGTTGTCTCATCTGATTTACAATAGGCGGGTTTCTTCAGGAAAAGTCTGATCACGATAGCGTTTAGAGACGGTCTCGGCCTCAGACTTGGATCAGTGCTCCTGCTGCTGTGAGATCCTGTTGAATTTGCCACCAGACTTATAGCACTGCAGTGGGAGTTTGTGTGCAGCTAACACTTAACCGCTGCAGTCTGGGTTACGTAACCGACTCACCTGCACCTCTCTGTCCACACTGACTCAGCTTCTGCTGCTCGATAATGTGTTTTTGTAAGGCCGTGCAATAAGGTGATAGGGTGCATTTGGCAGATTGAGTTAATGGAACTGGTATTTAGCGATAATGTTAAGAAAACAGTCTCTCGTTTGCTGTCACGTTATTTCTGCGTGGTGTGAATCATTCTCTCTGCCTCAGTTTTGGTCCATCCTTCTGTGTCTCTTCCTCCCAACTATCTACCTCCTCTGTCTGTGTTTTTTTTTTTCCCCCCCTTCCTGTTCCTGGGGTCATGTGACCTCTCCTCCATCCAAAATTGATGACACACATCCTCCTCTCCACTTCCTCTACCAACGCTCTTCCACATTTTTAACTTTTCAGATGCTTCCTCGCTTTTGTTTTTTTTAACAGCCCGTGGCTTCGCTGAAAAAAAATACCGCTGGCTGATTCTGTAGTTGAAAACAAAAACTCTCAGTCATAAGCGTGTTCTCTTAGCCGTGTGATGGTTCGAAGAAATTTTTTTTTTTT
>OMLB01034383.1:0-15629 GCA_900302555.1 Myripristis jacobus | reverse complement strand
AATTTTTTTTTTTTGGGAGGGATAAAATGCAAGGTGGTGTTGTACAACCAAGCTGAGATCTTACCTGATCTATCAGTTGTTATTCAACCCAGTGAGGTTTTTGCACAGGTGACCACAGGTTATTATGATGATCTGTCTTATTCTTGAAACACAAAAATGTTGGCTGCTAAAACAGTGAAAGTAGTTGGTGATTTTTTTTGGTTTACTTTGAATCCATTTGAGCCTCTTTGCAAGAGTACTTTTCCTTAGTGGCACCAGTCCGTCGTTCATATGTTGATATTCCAGAAGTGGTTAATTCAGCTGCCTGATTTCAGCCTGAGCACCCGGTCATGCAGATTTAGGTTGTACGTCCTGGTGAACTCGGACGAGATGTATTGAAACTGGAAAGTTCCACCTGTTAAGTCTGATTTTCTTCATAGCTTTTCTTCACAATCACCAAACATTTGTTTAACTCTAGGATATGTTGAGCATAGTGGCATGATACAATGATTTGTGCTGCTGACTTGTATCATTTACTGCTAGTTAGCTGTGTTAAACCTGAGTCACGGCCTAGAGAAAACTGTGGCAGTCATGCTCATAAAATACTGTGATAATCCAGCACCGCCTAAGTGAAAATTTACTCCACGTTGGCAGAAGGCTGTCAGTTTCGCCACACTCATTTTTTTATTAGTTGATTATGCGAGCCATGTGAATGTACAGGTCAAAGTTGAACACATTTGATCTCTGTGCCAAGAAGAAGGAAGCAAGGTAGTGAAGTGAACTCAGCTTCCACACTGTCCTGTTCAAAATCAACAGCGGCAAAAGGAAATTTTGCACTGGTGTGACCGGCTCTTTAAACTTTATAATTTAAGACTCTATTAAAGTTTTGTGGGCAGCCGACCCACAGTAACCGAGCCACTAGACAAAACATTGGAGAGTTAATACAGAAATTGTGGCACTCAGTGAGGAGGGTTAGGGTTAGGGTCAGCCTGTATGGACAAAATTAGGCCAGTAATTGTTTAGTAGCGATGTTTGTACTTTTAAAGTGGCGATGAACTGCTGTAGACTGAAGCCAGTGGAAACTCTTGTTAGCGGACCAGAACCAGTTAAGTTTCCTCCACTTTTCCGTCAGGCGGCGGCTGCTGCTGCTGCGAGGTGGAGAGCTAATGGAATTTTCCGGGTGGCTGCTTCAGAAATGAACTGGATTGGCAAGCTCATTCAACTAGTTAGCCTAACCTGACAGGATCACACCGCCTGCTGTGGCCTCGGCACCACACACACACACACACACACACACACACACACACATGTATACGTACACATGTTCACATGCAGAGGCAGGTGTGTCATTCTTGGTTTGCCTGTGATGTCGATATATGCGTGTTACTTTGTGTACTACACACACTAACACACAAGCACACAAGATAATGAATATAGCTCAGGTAGAAAGTGGTTCACAATGAGGTGCAAGTACAGAATAAAACATAAAAACAAGGTAAAAATAGAAGTAATAAGTCAGGCCCAACAGCAGTGCCATAATTACAGAGGGGGATAAAAGACCAAAGCAAAATCACAAATAAATAAAACAAAGTATACTGAAAAATAAACCATAAATAATGAATTTAAAATGAATTGTGAATGAGGCTAACATCACACTGAGGCGCATGCACACCATTAGGGCTTGGTTTCCGGGCAAACGTACTCATGAATTGTCGCACATGTCTAGAAAAGCATTTTACACAGAAAACCTGTTATTGTTAATGTTTCAGACTTGTTATTCTTGATTTCTACACAGTGTACTCGTACACAGACACAGACACTTGTGCGTTATCGCACGTGAAGGCCAAGGAGAGAGTGCATGCACTTGGAGAGGAACCTGAACTATGCATAATCACACACAGGCACAGAAAATTGGCACCTATGGGAGGGTATGTGTCGTCAGTCACACACACACACACACACTCGCAGCTCCTGCCTGGCGACCAGACAGACAGCTCAGACTTGCTGCTGCAGGAACAAGTGGGAGGAGAGGAGGAGAGGAATGGAATGTGAGGCACAGAGAGAGAGAGATATGAGAGAGAGAGAGGCGAAGGAAGAGAGATCAGAGAGAGAGGCAGTGTTTTGCTTAGTCACATGACATGAGATGTCCAGAGTGAGAGAGCCTGAATGTGAGTGTGTTGAGACCCAAAGCAGCGTGAACAAACAAATGGATTGTTATGAATAATAAATATGCTGGAGGCAGAGACGCACACACACACACACACAAAACAGACAAAAGAGCTGCCATGAAACTGGGAGTGGGCAGGAAGAAAGATGACAAGTCAGCTGCTGAGTTTCATAACATACATGGTAGACACCAGTGCTGAAATGATTCACTCAAACAGAAATTTATTCAGCTAAATTTCGGATAATTACTCATTTTAATCATTCATGAAGTAAAATTCCCAAATGTTTGCTGATTCCAGCCTCAGTAAGATCACTAAGCTGCTAAGTTTTGCTCGCCTCTGGCTTTCTCCACTGGTGCCGTAAAATTGATAGTCTTTTTGGGCAGACTAAGGAAGCAAGTTAAAGACATCATTTTGGGCCTTTATGAAATAAATTGGAGTTAATCCAAAAAAGGTTAGATTAATGGAAAAAGAAAATAATTCCTTTTAAGTCCAGAGACAGATCAGATGTGCGCCCACAGTCACACTCACTCAGAAGAGAAAAAACTCTTGTTTCCATTCACATATTTTTGTTCTCTTGCAGCGCAGAATGCTGGGAAACAGAAAACTAGCAGATGAACAGTGTACAGTGTGACAGGGATGCTCTGTGTATATGTGTGTGTGTGTGTGTGTGAGCGAGAAGTCACTGTGCTCTATTAAGTAGCATTGTGCTGATGGGAGTCAGTGTTGTGAGCAGCCTCACAGTCAGAGCAGCCGGAGTCGTCTCTCGTTTCTGTTGCACAAAGAGACTCAGTGTACCTGCTCCATGCCAGGGTGAAAAAAATGCACTTAGACTGGAAATCTGCAAGAGCTTTTATTCGTTTCATTTGCACTGTTTCCATGCAGGTTTTGCACAAATTCTAAGCAAAGTTTTGAAAAGGCATCAGTGTTTGAATGCAAATCAGACACGTTTCTGTCAAGTGCTTTTAAGCAAATAAAACCTTGTGAGTGTGCACAAGATCATGTGAGATGGTGATCCACATCTCACAAGACAAAACAAGAGCAGGCTTTCCATGACCCACTTAATCTGGCTGTATTTCTTGCTTGCCGGCAGTGACGACAAGATACTTTGTCCGATATGTCAGTGTTTAAAAGGTTTTATCTGCCGTCCCGCTCCTCAGTCTATTGACAAAGAGTTCCTGATTGGCTCATGGTGTCATCCTCTGCTTTCTGCATCATTTATTTAAATAAATGACACTCTGGGACCTCATTTGCAGCTTGTCCTTATTTTCTGTCCAGCACCTTTGGTTACCTTGGAGGTGCGTGATTTATCCTTTTGTCATATCGTACTGCGACCGAAGAATCATTCATTTGCAAAAACAAATTAAAAACATGTAAATGTACACAAATTTGGCTTAATGGAAACACAACTATTGTAGTAACATCTTCAGAGCCTTTACTCACTCGTTGCTCGTGCCAGTTCTTCTTCTTCTTTTTCTTCCAAATAAACCGGAAGTGCATCACCTCCTGTTCAGCAGGAACGAGTTACCAGACACAGAGTGTGAGAGGGAGAACAGACAGTGGAAAAGCTGTGTTTTATTGCTCAATAATAGAGAGTAACGAAACAGAAATGGCGCAGATTGTTGCTTTATTTATCCAGAATGATTTTTTTTTAAACATAAGACCTGATTATTTTGCATCCTGCATTTTGAGTGTTTTGATGGTGGTCGTTGTTGCACCTTTTCAAGTCAGTTTTCTCCTACTTGAATGTCAGCTGGCTGCGATTAGCTTCAGACCACAATACAGCGCGAGCGACGAAGTGTACGACAGTCCCAGGATCGTATTAGAAATTCAATAAGATAAAATTCCTAGCATAAACAAGGTGGCCTGTCAAGGTCGGGAACATCTGGATGTTTCGCACCACCCATCTGGCACTTCATGCAGTCTTAGACAAATGCCATGAATTATTTACAAATAACAGTTTGATTCAGCTCGGCGCTCGCAGCTTACGTGCAGACAGCTTACCGTCATGCCACTTCTGTTTCGCTTCTGCACAAACACGCTCACATGGCTGTACATCAAAACACGCTTCACGCTTTCTCTTCCGCTGCATGCACGCTGGTTGTTTAAGTCCAGGGTTCCCACAGGTCATAGAGTTTTGAAAAGCCTAATCCAGACAAGGGAAGTCAGGGAATGAAATTCTTGGGATAAATCATGGAAAAACACGGAATTTTGTCAGCCTCAGTTTAAAAAAAATCATTAATTATGTATTCACCAAACAGTGATTATTTTCTGTTGTTGCAAATTAATAAGTTGTGTTAAAACCCATAGATTTTTAATTTACTACTGGAGATCCCAAGGCCTCCAAAGATCCCAAACATATCCTGGTAAATTCCAGGGAAATGTGGATAAAATGATGCACAAGGCATGTCGATATTTTCTTTTTGATGTGATGCTGCAGCCATAAAACAATGGCATCTTGTTTTTGAAAATTTCCCTCAGTTTAAATGCGAAGTGGCTTCGGTGAAGCTGCAGCCAGCAAATGCACAATATGGATGTGACACTGCTGGGCAATATGGAAAAAAATTATAGCCTTGTAGCAACTTTAGGGGAAATTTGAGGGAAAATAAGGCTCAGCATTTTGGTTAAGGAAAAAACTCATTTTATGTTGTTACTGGGTCATGGAAGTGCATCATTTTACTCAAGGGAATGTTGGAATTTGACAAAGTGGGAACCCTGAACATTGTAATTTCAGATGTTTTGAATGCAGATGAGCCACTAAGCGTCAGCAGTTTGACCAGGCTGACTCCTTTCACACACACACAGCTAGCCTTTATGTTGAGCTTAAATATCACACAGATGATATTTAGGTTGCTTATGCTGCTCAGCGTCTTTAGCGTTGCATAACATGTCCACTCGCAGTGCTGTGAGGCGGTTTGGATAAAAGCCCGCACCAAACGGATGCAATTTTCCGAGGTAATTTTAGCTCTCTTGCCGTTCTTGTGCTGCGTTGGCGTTCGGCTGTGGCTTATCTGGTCTGCTATTGTTTTTCAGACCAGTCAGCACAAAATCAACTTCCTCTCTTTTTCTAGATACCACTCTACTGCCAGGACCTGCACGACTCTGTGTTTGTGTGTCTGGGTGTTTGTGTGTGTGTGTGTGTGCGCAAGCATACTCACTGATTGCAGACAGGCTGTTTTATCTGATAATTGATCAGTTCACCTGTTTGGTGTTGGGAGAGTTACTTCCTGTTTTCCACTAACAGCGCTGTGCTGCCTGTTCGCCACTAACAGCTTCCTGCAGACCTGCACTGAACCCGATTGATCTGTCACCCTTTTGTCACCACTAATGTCAACACTCACACAGACTAACAGAGCACAAAGACTTTATTTTTAGTCAGAACGACCTCAAAGTGGAACCAGCTGGGATTAAAAACAGCTGAATTTCCTCGACAACAATGTAGAAGTTAAACAACTGTTTGGACAGAGTGGAAAGTTTATTCTGGTTTATCCTGGTTTTAAAAAAAAATGCTTGTGGCTGGCAGATATTTCTAAATAAGAAACCAGCCATGATTTGGATTTTATTTTTTGTTTTGAAACCTAAAATAAATTTGACTCAGATGTAAGTCGTGGTTGGGGAATTTTGGAATACATCAGCTGCTGTAGGCGATGGTGGAAAAGTCATTTGATCAGATGACTGGCATTTAATTCCAGCCTCAAAACACCACGACACGGAGAAGCTGGCACTGCAGGCCATTGACAAGGCACTGTTAAGAACCAATGACAAGTTATCTTAAACAGTTACTGAGAGCTTATTCCTGCCTCTTATGTTTTGGTCCAGGGTGGAAACAGCCTCATTAAAGCAAGAGAAGGTGTCAAAGTGAAGTTTTAGTTACTGAAATATTGAATATACAAGTTAATACTTTTCCCACTGAGCTGATTTGGACTAGACGTTCAGGCAAAGGCAGCTTTATCTAATCGAAGCATGCACACAGTTTTTAGATCAACTGATTCATATTTGTTCCTGTGCGCTGAATTGTAGATAATGTAGGTGTTTATAAAGTAGAAATATTTCACATCTTACAGAGCGAGTCCATTCAGAGCACTTAGATGCTGGATAAAATGTACAAAAAAGTCCAGCAAACTCCAACATAGTAGAGGTGCAGCCATAAAAATAGTCAAGGTCTGTGGGTGGATGGATGGTGTTAACACTCTCCATTAAAAGCAATTTTTGTTCAGCTAGTGAATGTAATGTGAACTGAATGAAAGTGAGGCTGAAGGGCTCCTGGTTTGAAATGTTTTCAGTATTCTCTAGATGAATAATCTCTGTGTTTGGAGTGTGATGCCCACTCATTTAATAAGAGTAGATAGGATTTAATTCTAACCCATTGACCTTAAGATGTGATGTCTACATGTAACTCTTTTTCTATTTAAAGGGATAAAAGGTGAAGAGCAAATTAGCAAGAAATGACCAAATGAACAAATAAATATAGTATCAAATATCAGAAGAAAAAAAAATTGGTTGATTTAAAATAGCTAAAAAATAATACAGGATTGATTTTGGGTTTCAGATAGTTAAGTTTGATTTTCTTTTCTTTTTTTTAATGTATTTTCTTCCTCCCACCAGTTCTTTTTTTTTTCTTTTAAGCTGACCTGTCTTGGTGGGTGCAGGGCTGCTGTTCAGGTCTTGAAAGCCTGGAAAAGTAAAATGGTGACGAAAATGTTGACCCGTGATGGCACAGTTTTCGTAGACTGCAGCCATGTCACTCACCGTTCAACACGTCGCCAAGAATAACGTCAGCTGTGGACTGATGCGTCCTGGGCGACGTGTTGTCAGGCTGCTGTCAGCTTGCATCCTATTGCACATTAGACTCACACTGGCATATTCCAGCTTGCCAGCATGTATTGGCCTTTTATTGAATATTGACTACCAGCGAGTCAGAGCTAATCAGCTTGATATGAGGAGGTTCCCCCTGGACCACGGCACAACTGCATATGAATAATCTTAAAGGAAATTTCATTGTCTTTTGCATATTTTCATTGTAAGTCTATTCTTCATTTAAAGTAGAGGGTTGTGTCTCCCAATATTGATATTTGACAACATACAAGTGAAGATAATTTCATCATCAGTTCAGGGGGTCACAAGATGTAGATATTGTCTGAGGCTTTTCCACCCTGTCTGCAATAAACTCCTGAAGAGTCAAATATAAATACACTGTAAGTCAGAACAAAATAGCAGAATTGTCCACCCTCAGATTAAAAGTTTTTATACTGATTTTTATTGGCACCCTACAAAAAGCCCATATCAGCTGAATCTTACTGCACATCCACTGAGAAAATGGAAATGAGGCAGCGATTTAAAGTGTGGAGACAGTATGGAAATGTAAAAATGGAAAATGTGCAGGAAGCGTGACTCTGCCCAACTGAACTGAACTGAACTGAACTGAACTGTACTGTATTGTGAGTGTGTGTGTCTCTCTCCCTTGTCACTGTGTCATTATCCTACTGTTGTGTCCTTAGATATCTGTCTGCCTCAGCCACTTTGGATGACATTACCCACTCTGAAGCGTGAGTTGACACCTTTCACTTTTACGTTCTTGCTTTGTTACTGTGGATGAACTAAGGTTTGCTTGTTTTGTTTTGTTTTTCTTTCAGTTTGAGTTTTCAGTTTTGGGGAGCTTCTCTCTGTCCTTGTTTTTGTTCTGGTTTTGTTTTGTGGCTACCGCTGCGATGGTCCGGCTGTTGTAGATCTGTATCTGTGCCGGCTCTGTTCGTCACTGTTGAGTTGGGGAAATGTTTTCCCCCTTCATGTAGGCCTCATGCTGATCACATTATTGTGCTTTCCAGAGTTACTTTTTTCTTTTTTTCTGTTTTTTCTTTTGAACAGACAAATTTAGGAGCACAGGAAATAAATTTAGGACCATCATCTGTGAAAGTAGTTAATTACACCCGTCCACCCATCCCTGATTTGAATGTCAAGCTGCATGTTCTCCTTACTTTAACTTTATTAATATTTGGGTGAAATAGTGGGCCTGTAGAACAATGTCAATTTCAATTTGGACATCTTTTATTGCTTCAGTAGCTGGATCTGCTTTGGTGCTGGATAGATGTTTTTGGACAAACTGACTGCACATTTCATCTGTCAGACTAACAACTTTCTTTGTGACCCAAATCACATTTTACTTCAATTTTTAGGCATTTAGTTGATGGAAACATAGGATTCAGTTCAGTTCGACTTGATTATCCCTCAGTGCAAGTTCTTATTTACAACAAGGCGAATAAAAATCAGACACAAACTGACACAGCGGGTCCACAGTGACCAAAAAATCAAAGGGAGCAGTGGGAAAAATATTAAAAGCAACAGTCTAAAGGTGAGATAAAAACAGTAATCAATAGACAGTCAACATTTTTCAGTAGCCTTGTTGTAAACAGTTGCAGAGAGACAGCTATGTAATTATCGAAGAGACAGTAATGTTTTTGATTCTTAATAGAATCATCTAATGCTGCATAAAACAGATAAAGAGCTTGTCAGCTGTTGGTCAAATAGTAGTGGCCAGTAGCTGTAATTTAACCTTCTCAGGAGCAGTGCACACAGAAGACGCATCGGCATGAAAAAAACAAGATGTGATTGTTCTCAGGACCTGGTGTCATTTCAAAGCAAGGAGAAAAAAGGACAGCATCACTAGCGTTTTGATCTTAAATATAAAGTTGTGGATGATCAGACACCGCCATGATTAAACTCTCCCCTGGCATGTTTGGTGTTTCTTTATCAATATTTGTTCCCTTTTGTGATTCAGTCGCTTGTTCTAAAACTGACACTGATGAGCGTTTCTTGACTGCAAACAAACTTTAGAGTCTGTGCGTCTTGCAAAAACAGCAACTATAGCTGCTTTCAGTCTAAAAAAACACAAACCCCAGCAGAGCTCTAACTTAAAAACCAGGGAGATGTTACATAAGGTAAAAAAAAAACATGTCCATTTGGCAGGTTTTTACTTTGGGAAACAACTAAAATCAAAGTGTTAAAAGTGTGACGCGTGGTCTGTGTGCACTGCCCCTCAAGAGTGCCAGATGGGTTGGTTCACCTGCTGCCAGGTAAGTTGCCAATCACAGAGGATTTCACCGACTTTGATTGTGATTATCTAACGTTGTGGCACTCTTATTGCCGTAAGCAAATTATTAAATGTTTGCTAATTCTGTTGGCCTTATGTCTTTTACTGTCATGAATGTTTTTTTGAGCAGTTGCACCTCAGTCGGGTTTATATTCTTTAGGTTTAATTTTTGTTTTTCAAAGTTTACAGTTTTCATGTTGCTTGTTAGGACAGACTGTCTGGCCAGTAGGCTTCATGATATCCAAGTCCCCTTTAGTGTTTTTAAACTCTGGCTTGTGGCCCAAAGTGGGTCACAGTCCTGCTGCTGGTGCTCACTGGTACCAGGGGGTTCACTTCTCATTTAAGTTCTTGGCTGGGAAATATTTCACCGCATGAGCTCCACATAACAAACACGCCAAAACGAAGCCGCTTATTTTTTGATGTTGCATTCCAGCCATTTTACAGAAAAGGAGACACTTGATACACAAAATGAAAGCAACCGATGTTGGATAGTGGGCAACTTATGTCCATAGTTCATCAGCTGGTTTTACTGATTGCAGCGTCTGGAATATACAGACACTGAATGATGAGCATCATTGATGTATCGATGCATATTTGACTGCAGTGTAGAAGCATTTCAGCCATGTTGATAGACTTGAACATAGTTATTGTGGCGCTCAGCCACACCAGAGAAAACTATTTTCTCTGACAGCCAACCTCTGTGATCCACCAGTTTATTGCTGTGTGTTTGCCTGGTGTGTATTTGTGAATGTGTGTGTGAGTGAGGGCGTGTGTATGTGTTTGCAGGTCTGCCTGTTGACCTTGCTTATCTAAACCGCCTTGTGTGGATTCTTGTTGATAGGCCTGCTTCCCAGCTCTCCTCCTTTTTTAAACAAACTGTAAAGTCTTTAGTACAAGTAACCTGCAGTTTGGGAGGACTTCTGAATCTTGAACAATATTGTAAACAATCAAGATCCACCTCAGGAATATGTATATAAAAAAACACACACAGAGGGCCTGAGGCATGTGCTGTCAAGGTGGAAAACATGAAATATAACTGATGTTTACATGGAGATAAACACAAAAAATGCTTAAAACGTCCCGAGCTTAACACATGAATAAGTCCATCTGCAAACCATATGGTGATTTTAGCCTCAGACAGAAGAACAGTGCCTGTTGTTGCAACAGTATTTTGGTAGTTTTCCATATCCCAGGTCAACAGTGTATTGTGCAATCAGCTACACTCAGCCTGGCACACAAACTGGCTCCAACCACCACACTGTGGCTATGAAATTCTCTCTGTAGGTTCATTAACTGAACTCATTCATAGCATTGAGTCAAGAGCGAAGACAACTTGTGTTGTCATTGCACTTAAGTTATTCCTTATGGCCTGTCATGTCTATTCACATCAGTTTTGTCACAGTAAATAATCCCAGTTGAGAAAGCTCCCTGCCTGTCATCACATTGAGGCAAAACTGTGGACTCATTCGGCTGAGTCGCAGTCGTTTAATTTGCAAAGTGACATTCCTGCACCAGATTTTATCCTTGGTCACATTTACATGAAGCATGTTTGGGCTTGTTGCGTTGTTCCCTTTTTAGTTTGGTTTGTTAAGTGAGAACATTGCCGCTTGAACTCAAATCGCAGTTCACTTGGACGATGATTTTCAGGAATCTCGGTCATCTTTCTGGTGAACTGATGTGTGGTTTGTTGAGTCCAGCTACTGGAAACAACGTCAGGACGTAAAGGTTCATGGGTAGGAGATGGATGTATGAGGAAGAGACCGCAGTTCCACTCAAGAAAATAAAGGTTTCCTCTACAGTTTGACTCAAAAAATCAAACTAAGTGCCTCAGTGATACTGGTTCTGTGACAACTTCACATCTGAGATTAAAAATACCAGCTGCCAGACTTTCACTGTCATGATTACAGGAGGATTTTATTTCTGCTAGACTAGAGATTTTGAGTTTACTGCCGCTCACTATACCATATTCCAGCTTAAGTTAAATATTTCAAATATTTGTAATAACAAAGAGCTGCCTTTGGCTGTGACTGACCACAGTGAATCCTCGGTGTTATCCTTAGTGTTGTCTTTTTTTCTCCTTGCTTTAATGCTCAGTGGTGTCTCTCTGGTTTGGCTTGTTAGTCAACAGTAAGCGCACTGTTTTTTGTTTGTTTTTTTCAAGGATATGTGGATTTAACCTCTGATAAGTCAAGTTCAGGGAATGAACACAAACTCCCACTTGCACATGGGTTCATCTCTGTTTTTTTTTTGTTTCTTTGTTTTGTTGATGTTTTGTTAAAACACCAATCCTTATGGCTTACACGGTTGATTTAGATTTGACATTCAGTTTTTTGGGTGGGAAATTGTCACAACAAATGTGGGTAAACTTTTGCTAAGATTGTCAAATATGTCTGCTCTCCCAGCCCCTTAGAATTCAGAGGTTTGTTTTGTTTCCAAAAAAGTTGAGTAGAAAGTGCAACAGACTGGCGAGCCAGTGGACAAACCTTTCGCGCCCTGCTGAGAGCTAACCTGTTGCACTACCTGCCTGAGACGCTGCGTGTTTGTGTGAATACTAACACTGTGAGTGGTGACGGAGCAGTAACATGAATCACTGTGGCCTGTCTGTGTCTTTTTGTTTGGTATTTAGTGAAATGTTTTGGTCTAATTCACATCTCTCTCCTCTTTTTGACCCCCCTGTCCTCCCTGTCCCATCCATCTGCCTTGTTTTCCTTTACTCTTGCCTGTTACATTCATCTGTTTTGTTTTTGTCACGGTCTTCTTTTATTCTACCGTTTTCCCATCCTTCCTCTTTTTCTTTTTCATTTCTGTCTGTCCCACTTTCCCTTGTCACCTTTTTCATTTCACCCTCAACTGCCCATCCTTCCCTTCTCCCTCCTCCCAATCTCTGCCATGCCCTTCTCCATCTGCTCCCTCACTTCTTCCTCCCCTCCTCCTCTCCTCTCCCCTCCTCTCCTCTCCTCAGATATAAGAAGACTCAGGAGACTCTTTCCCAGGCCGGTCAGAAGACCACCGCAGCTCTCTCCACAATGGGCACTGCCATCACCAGGAAACTGGGCGACATGAGGTACGACACAGCAGAACCAACATGGTTCCCACACTGGCTTGGCTACAAGAGCAAATGACTGGAACGGACAGTGTCAAAACCATTGAAGGCATAAAGTTAATCACAAGCAAAAAGCAATTATTTATCCCATGGGACTCAATTAAAAGTAATATTAAAGTATATTTATAATATTTTCATATCAAGAGGATAAATCATGTCATCCTGCAAAGCACTGAATCTCTGTGTGTATTGGATTTTATTATAGCGCTCCTTTATTCAAAGTTGCTGCCAGCTGCAGATCTGCTTTGACACTGTCCACTGCTTGTTGTTTTCTTGTAGCGGTGCTGATAAGCGATCAGCTTCTCGTTCCCTCCTCTAACCTTCACCACTAGTTGATAAATTAGCAAAACTGACCTTCCATCTGTCTGTGGTAGATATACTCTCTTAGCGCTGACGCCTTTACTGCCAAAGTGAAGGTCTGTTACTCATACAAGGAGTGGTTCAACATGACTGGTATTGAAAGTAAAGATTTAAATATGTCCATCATAATTTGGGGTCAAAGCTCAGTGAAGTGAAGGCCCAGTAATTTTTGTTTGTTTGTTTTGTTTTGTGTTAGAAAGAATTTTTTTGTGAAGAGTGAGACAGTTCTACAGAAAATAACATCTGTAGGAAATTGTTTTTTGAAATAGTTGAACCATTCCAGTGACTTAGACATCCTCTAACCCAGCCGTCACTCTTCATTGTCTTGAATTAATGTTGCTGCGAATTGTGTGCAGAGTGGTGTGAAACAATGGCTAACCTGCCAACATGAAAATAAGTAGAGGTAACGCTGACGATCAGTTCTTACAGGCCTTCAGTTTGTCTTGTAAATTCACTTTGCTGATGAAACTTTTGGACTACAAAAATAATAGCTTGCAAAAACCAGGGTAAAACCCCGTTTGCTATCTTTTCTGCATGTGCAGCGAAACCAGAAGCTGAAGGCAGGCAGCACCTGCCAGCTGGTGCAACACCTCTGCAACACCGTGATGCAACATGATTCAGTCCAGTGTGAACGCACTTTAAAAATGAGGGAAATGTTAGGTGTTAAGCTGCAGGAAGTCTCCCTGAGCATTCACCAACATCAAACCCCTGACTCCTCTGTGTCTGACTCACCTTGTCAGCCTGCACACAGGTGTTGACATGACATCACATTACATCATATAATCACTGACCTGTGCTCTTCAGATGGTGTGGGTGTGTCTGTGTGTGAGCAGATGATACATGCTGTGTGTGTGTGTGTGTGTGTAACCCTGTATTGCCTTCATATCCCATTAAATGTGTTTTAGCTGGTTTGTTTAACCTCCTTTCCTCTTTTTCCTCCATCTCGCATGTCTGCCTCCCGTCAGTCGCATTTTGTTTGATAAATATTTGGGCCAACATTTTTTGAAGTGTTTTGCTGTGAATTGGATTAATTAGAATGTAAATGTGCATTCACACTGTGAGTAAATTGGTTGATGAGTTCCTCTGGTTCTGACTGATTATGGGCGGTGCAAGACACTCTCATTGCATCTATATAATCTGCAGCTGCCGACTTTTCAACAGGCAAATCATAGTTTTACTGCTCTGGTGCTGCCTGTCATAATGTCACATCATTTGGATGAGCTGACATGTGAAACCAGCATGTACTAGCAAGGCAGCATGACTGGCTCAACGGAAAGTCACCAAAATGACTTCAGAGCTTACAGCTGACCTTTGTGGTTTTCCTAGCATTGTTTTTAGGCATTTGTCCTTATACTGAAGTCGTAGAGAATTGGGAAGTTTTGAATGACTCTAATCAGATTCTCCATTCTGCTCTTGCCAGACAGAACTATTGTTCTTTAAAATAAATCCCATCAGTAGGGAAGGAAGCATGTAAATGTGATTTGGTTTTTGAAGGCCGATGAACTCAAAAAGTTCCAGTTTTTTCTCAGCTGACAGGCTCATTGAGGGTCCACACATTGATCACAGTGGAAACACATCACATCATCGCCCCGCCTCCAAATTGTTTTAGCCTCCAAATTCTCCATATTTCTAACATTGTTGTGTGTCAGCCCTGTGTTGTTGTCCTCTGAACTGTGACCCAGGTTTACTGTTGCACTGATTGGCTGTTGTGTCCTGATGCTGCTGCCTTTCCCTGCCTCACCCTCTCTTTTTTTTCTTGTTTCTAATCGCTGCCTTGGTTTGATCCGCAGAGCTCTGCCTTTCTCTAATTCCTTTGGGTAAGACTAACCTGTCCTGTCGTAACTCAGAAAGTTGCATTACACGGACAATCATGTCGCATTAGAACTGTCCTACATTAGACTGAAGGCTTATTTTGATGCCTCGAGGTTTAGCTCTGTCATTTTTACCGTTGATACTTCTGCTCCTGCTTTGTCCAGAATGCTCTTTGTTGTTTATTTATCCGCACCTAGATGTTCTGCATGTCCTCCTACTGTACCTTTTTATGAAGGAATTTCATATTTGTTATCCCCTACCTCATTTTAGGCATATTTTGGTAGATCTACAGGTCCTGTATGTTGCATTTTAACATCAATAAGTTACCTGTATTGATTTTTTTAAACACTAGCGTAATTACTGTTAATAAATGAGACCATCAGTGAGCAGCCTTCAGCCTCCGCAGTTTGTCAGCGTGTCAGGTTAGTCAGGAAATCTGTTGTGTTGCTTTACGGCACAAAACAGAAAGAGGTCACTGAACTTCCAGAGCAAAGCTTTCAGAGTTTCTGGGGATTATAATGGAGCATTCGAGTGCTCTTGTAAACTTATAAAATCAGAAATGTGAGAAATTTGCGTACAAAATCATAAATACAAGTAGTGAAATCAGTCCATACGTGTTTACATCTTTCAGTGGACAATATCTTTGATCCATCTTTCTAATATTCCAACAGAGATAAGAAAACCGCCCCAACAAAGAAATCTAGTAAATAAAAGTTAGTTGGGACATTTTTTCAATTTGATGAGGTACACGCAAAACAGCCTAACATCCCATTTGCAGCAGGAAGGAACAGGGTTCATGGGAAATGTAGTCTTAATTTGGAGGAACAGCAACAAGAACACCACCGCTGGTGTGAGACAGACACTGCCAGTGGTTTTTACCACACTCTCATTTGTTTACAGTAATTACACTGCATTATATCACATTTAGCAATTAATTTCACAATAATATGTTGATGTGTTAAAGTGCTACACATAGCACCTGTTAATGAGTGAGAAATTAATGAATAACATAACTTAGACCGCCTAAGAGGCACTTTAACTTGTGTATTGGACTTCAATGATGTGTGTGTGTGTGTGTGTGTGCGTGTGTGTGTGTGGGGGTGTGTGTGTGTGTGTGTGTGTG
>OMLB01034379.1:0-10141 GCA_900302555.1 Myripristis jacobus | reverse complement strand
CCTCCAGCATGTACACACACACACACACACACACACACACACACACACACACACACACACACACACACACACACACACTCAAATGGCTGTGCGTAGTCTTACTTTTATTAAATCATTCCAAATACAAAACTCACATAAGGTACAGCTTACACATACAACTGTAGATAGACGAGTAACACACTGGTAAAGCTGAGTAAATAACCTTCAAGTATTCAGACAGCTTCTTTCAGATGTACATTCTCTCTGCTCATTTGGGCGTAAACACCGCTGGTGTCCAACCAGGAGCCCGTGATTACGGTTTTGATGGTGATTTTGTCAGGAGACTGGCTTGCTTCTGCTGTTCCCGATCTCATGTGTCTGACATGCGTAGTAACATCAGAAGCAGTAACAAACTGTCAGTAAGGCTCCCAAATGACCCAACATGAAAAAATATAAGGCAACATACAGTTTCTCTGCAATAAAATAAAATAAAATAGAATAAAATACACACCCTGCAATAGCTGTAATAACCTTTACAGAATATAAGTTTACATATTTCCTGGCATTTTTTTTTGACATTTGTGTACAAGAGAAGCAAAACGGAAACACAGACAAGTTTGTACATGACAGGTTTAAATACGTGTCCCTTTTAACCATATAGCCTACGCGCCATGGGAAACAACCGCAATGTTCACCAACGGCTCAAAGACAGAAGCTGTGCATTGTTGACTGAGCTCCAGAGCTGCGGCAAGTCTTTGACGCGCTGATTGTACGGTGGTTTTCAATCACTGTCTCCGCTTATGTAACCATGCGTGAACACAGCTTTGAAAAACTGGAATTCCTGTCACCGGGCTCCTGCTTTCTGCTTCGTCCGACACTATTGATTTTGACTGAAAACGGCGTTCAGTTCACCAGGATTCGAGACAAAGTAGTGCTTTACTGTATGTGAGAGACGAGAGTGTAAGTGGCTTTATGATTACATATGCTTACATACCGGGTGGGTGACATTCCATCTGTGGTGGTGAAAGGTTTCATGCTTGCCGAGGTTAAAAATGCATGTAAAACGAGATGTGAAAAGAGTGTTTTGAAAACAGGAAGAACATGGAGAGAAACAGAGACACTGTCCTCTGCTGTAACATCAGTCCCTCAGGAACAGAGACATCCTACAAAGTGAAAAACGACGGCGCCTGCTGCGGCCTGGCCAATTCGGCGGTGCAGAGAACGCGAGCGGACACAACTCAGCTTAAGTTTGTCTGTGAAAACGTCAGGAAGTCGATTCAGTGCTGTGTCCCCTGCCCCCCCTCCAGGCGTCTTCTTTCCCTGTGAAGTCCCGTCCTTCACCCCCTTTGGAATTCACATAAATTCAAACCCCACTTGGCCTTTGGGAGGGCGAGGGGCTGGAATCTTTTGGCACAATAGACAAGTCTGTAACAGCGTCCCACACAGGAGCATTGGCTACATAAATATCTGAAGCGAGTGTGTGAAAATCAGGGCTGTCATGCCAGGTGGTCTTACCTTCCTCTTGTGAGATCTCTTCACAAGAAATTCCACTTGGACTGCATACGATCACACACATTTGTAACATAAATAGTATTAAAAACAAACTGACTGCAAGTCCTGGAGAGAGATTCTTAATATTATGGCCTGTCTGTCCACAGTGTGTGTGCTTATAGGTGCATGAGTGTGGTTAAAGAAGAAAGCGTTTGTGTGCGTTAGTCCTCAGTACGACATGGGTGAATGGCTTGTATCGGCTCATATGCACTCCAGGCTCAGGACTGCTCTTCCTGTCTCTGTGCTCCAATCACATGAGGGTTGAACTGAGCGATGATGATGGTGATGTCATCACGATACATGCGAGCCAGCTCCTCGGGCAGCGACAGCATTTTGGACAGCCTCTCGTGGTCCACGGTGCCGAACTCGTTGTTCCCCACCGCGTGACGAATCAGGTGGGTCGCTGCGTTCTGATCCTCGAAGGCTGTGGACATGCGAGCCTTCCTCTCTTCCAGCAGGCCCTGCATCTGTCCCAGGGTGACCCTGTAGCCTCCAACTGTGAGGGGCTGGCGCTGGTGCACCCCTGTTAAATACTCCCCAACAATACGGACCACTTCCTGTCTGTGGAGAGTCTCCCAAAGGCCGTCTGAACCGATCACCTGTTGAGACAGATGACACAGAAAACACAATCATAACTTCTTTTGATTCTTTTTTTCTGTTTTATTTGACAGTCACAGTAGAGAGAGACAGGAAAGGCAGGGGAAACACAAGGGATGACTGCTTTGATAAGTGGTACGCGCTCCACCAGTTGAGCCATCGGGGCATGAAACACATGATCATAACTGTCAAATGCCTTTTGGCTATCATTGGTAAATTATCATTGGTCAGCCCAAGCATGAATTCAAGGGTGAATCTGATTCCAAAACAATATATCCGCTACACTTTTGAACATGAATAATTGTAAACTGTCTGAAGGTTGATGCTGAAACACATCAGAGAGTTGTGTGTTGAAATGTCTCTAGATGAGTGCACAAAATATAGGCAATTACAATTTTTTTTGAAAAGAAGTGTGCCTTGGACTTTTGTTTCGTTTCAGCTGCACACTCCAAACCAAAGAGCACCTCCTTTTGAAGTGTTCTGATTTTCTGCACCATGTTTGTAGCACATTCAAGATTCTCTTATTTCCATTTTGTAAATATATTCCTACCTGAGATTCATTACCAATTATTTCAAAGACTGTTTCAAACCATAAAATTTGTAAGGAAAGGTCACAAAACAAAATTTAAGAGTAATCAATGAGCTGTACTTTCATGCCTGCATTCAGAACTTTTTTCTGAGAGGCACAAATCTTATTTTGGAATTAAATGTCACACAGCACTTGGTAATTTGGTAACAGATACACAGAAGTAAGTGATGTGTTGCTGGCTGGTCTCTCACCAGGAAGCGATCTTGTGGCCGCAGTCTGTGGTATGTAATCTCAGGCTCAGCAGTCAGGTAGGGGGGTGTGTGGTAGTTGGGAGGTATAAACTTTGTATGCTCGTTTTCATGGAGCTGGTCGGGTCCGGACTCCAGCACACGCTTCTGCAACTCAATGCTCCACTTGAACTTGACATCGCCAAACGCACGAAACGGCATAAGGAGGCCAAGTAATCGGTCCTGACGGGCAGACAGAGAGGGAGAGAGACGGACAAAAGGGTGGAAAGGCTTTCAGTAAGATAATGTCATGGTAACAACCAAATTAGGTGAAAGGTTTAGAGAAACAATCTCAATACCTGTCGTATGACTGTCTTCCTCTCTGATGGCGGGTGATCATTCCGTATTCGAGCCACCTCATCCTCATTCTGGGCATTGTGGTCGTTAGAGAGAGTGTGAGCACTGAATGAGCCGTCCTCCTCCTGCACCCCCAACACCGCCCGCCCATCCCCTGCATTGGCGATATACCTTAGGAACAGAAAGGAGAAGAGTCAAGGTGAGAAATGCCTGATGTGACATTAAAAAAAAAAAAACCTTTAATGAACTCAGGCCCATTTAACTTCACAGGAAATCCATTAGAAAGTCAAAATGCATTTTTTCACCTTCAATGAGTAATAAAAAGTACGAAAAAATTATAATGACCTCTGTGATATAACCTTTTTTCTTAATTTTCAGTAAACATTTTTTTACTCAAATCCCACAGCTAAGATAAAGTATCAACTGACGAGACACAGGGAGAAATAAGTTTATGAATTTATCGGCCATACAGGTCTTGTCCATCGATGTGAGCCACACATGCCGTTGCTCCGGAAAAGGCCACTCTCAGAACCCAGTAGTGCAGGAAAGCATTCGGGTCTCCCACCTGGACAGACACAGAAACACCGTCGCCAGCTTCCAGTTATGATATGGCTCATGTCAGGTTTGAATTACAGGGCAGAGGCACTGGCAAAGAGACCCGAGCTCAGCTCAAAGCAATAAAAGTTTAAATTTGGATGGTTACACCACTGCTGTGAAGCGGAGCTGATATTCAATAAGTATGTTAATATTTCCCTGACAAGGAGAAGACCAGAGTTCCCTCTCAAATGTTAAATTCCCTGACTTTTCCATGACTTTGCATGACTAACATGTTGAATTTCCATGACCTATGAAAACATTTTTTTTCCATGCTTTTCTCTTAACCATCATTTTAAGCACTTTAGATTGAGAGGTGTTATTGAAGATTTGGGAAAAAAAGTTAGTATGTATTAAATTTTACATTTGGTGAATACCTAGTTACTAGTTACAGCTACTTTTTTAAACTGTAGCTGACAAAATTGGATTACATTTCAGTGCTTCCCCACCTGAGCCTCCAGGGAAAGGTCATTGTCCAGCCTCTTGAAGGCATTAAGCAAAGCCTCCCTAGTGTCTGGAATCTCTCCTGGGCTGAGAACAGAGACACAAAAATATATGTGAAAGAGAAACAGAGAAATTACAGTAGAAGGAAATGCTGTGCTTCCCTCCCCTCACCTGTTGAGGTCTATCAGCTCCTGCCAGTAGGTTCGGAGGCTGTTGAAGTAGAGAGTCTGAGCCTCCCTGCTGAAGTAGTCATGGGGGTGTTTATGCCACTGCAGGATGGGGCTGAGGGCCCTGCCAGCCTCCACTGCTGCCTCCAGGTCACACAGAGTCTCATGGGGCAGCAGGGACACAGCGATGTAGTAAAACAACCTCTCACTCAGCGCCTGGCAGGGAAAAGGAGATGAAAACATGCTCATTTTAGATGAACAGAACATAATACAACAAATGAAACGGTGAAGATAACTGAACACATAGAACACAGTGAAGATGAAGATGTGCTACCTTCTTACAAGCACACTTATATTTGCTAGGGAAAAAAATTGTTTTCAGTGTTGACTACTGACAGACGTACATGTTACAAGATATTTGTCCTTGCTGAAACTAACTGAGCAGAGCAGGTATGCAAGTGTGCAATGTCAGCTGTACTGTCAGCACCTTAGAAATCTACTTGACCCTTCTGGACCAGGGAAAGAAAATTAATGCTTTTCTATCAATTTTTCATAAACTGTAAAATGTATGTTGACTGATCGTGATAAAGAGCTGCAAAATAACAGAATTTATCAAAATTAGGGATTTGATTCTTAAATTTTTTTGTATAGTCCTCTTCTTTTTTTAAGATTATTTTTTGGTATTTCTGCTTTATTAGACAGTCACAGTAGAGAGATACAGGAACGACAGGGCAGAGAGTGGGCATGACAAGCAGCAAAGGGTGTGGCCCAGATTTGAACCCAACACATAGTAATATGGGGAGAAAAGACAGTGTCGTTTCAAAAGGCCAGTAAATTTCTCCATTTATCCATCTTGCCAATATGAAATCTCTAAAGAGGTTGTTAGCTACTTGCTCTGCCAACGTAATTGGCTAGGTACTGCCAGTTCTTGTTGTTGGCAATGAATGCGTCCTGGCAGTATGTGTTGGTGGCTTTAAAACACATGGGCCAATCTGATCCGCTATGCTTCGAACCCAGGACGCAACAGCAAGGACTCAGCCTTAACAAGTGGTACGTGCTCTACCTCGTGAGCTACCGGGCCACGCCCTGATTCAACATTTTAAACCCACTGACACTGTTGCTTCCATAATTGAGGAAAACAATTGTGCTTTTGCTAGGTAATTCAAAGAACCTGCCATCATGTACAAACAGTAACTGAGCAGTAATGCCCATTCTGATTGGTGAAAGAGTAAGTAATGAGAGTGAGCCAAAGGCATAGCAGAGAGGCTTAGCACTGGGTGAAAAATACTAACACCATTGACTTGTTTATTTACTGACTAATCCACAGGCACAAGTAAGTGGCAGTTAATTGCTCCAGACCTTTGATCAAACCTTACTTTTGAGTGCCGATATGTACAGAAACTCCTCTTGATGTGCTTGATCTTTAAATTATGCATTTTTTTCTCACAATGAAAAGATAAGTGACATCAAGTGCACTAGACTGAAATGACAGGAATGTGGGCGCCCCGGTGGCTCACCAGTTAAGAGCGTGTACCATGTACCAGGGCTTAGTCCCGATCGCAGTGACCGGGATTCAAATCCGACCTCAGGTCCTTTGCTGCATGTCATCTCTCTCTCCCCTGTCTATCCTGTCTATCTCTACTGTGACTGTCAAATAAAGCAGAAATGCCAAAAAAAGAAAAAGAAAAAGAAATGACAGGAACGTAAGTAGTACATCAGATTTATCTCTACCTGGGCACAGGCACAGCCAGCATGACCATCAAACACACCCAGCAGCATTCCTCGTGTCTGCAGACAGGTGGCCGCACTGCGCCGGTCCTCTATGGGAGCATTGGCTGGTAGCTGGTTACTGTCAAATCCCATCACTGATGACACATTCTTCCCATCAAACTCTGGCACCTAGAAACGCAATGTACAAAAATGACACTGTAACAGCTTTATTGGTGATATTGACTTGGAGGCAAAGGGGCAAAATGTGTTTTCTGTTTGAGTGTGTCGCCCCACAAACCTTGAAGGTGTACTCATTGGCTTTCAGGATGGAATTGACCTGCGGAGGGGTGAGGGTGTAGCTGCAGAGGTCTGAGGTGGTCCGGTAACCTCTCGAGGGAAGGTGAAACCGCCAAATATGGGAGGGGTGTCTTGATGCGTGTCGGTGAGAAATGGGCCCTAAGTGCGACTGGTGTTGACATGGTAACAGGCTGGGGGCCAAGAGCTTGGCACGGGGCAAAGCCCGGAGAAGCTGTGATGTCACAGGCATGGCCGATGGTGCACTTCAGGGACACACACAGTGCACCACTGATGCATACACACCTACCAGAGAGGCACAGACACACTGAACTCAGAGGCACAGCACTCAAAAACAAACAATACTCTCTCTGCTGCATGTTCAGGGACATGCAGCAGGGAGGAATCACACATCTTTCTATGTGCACCATGTGTTGTATAATGTGCAAACAGACAGACAGAATGTGGGATGGCGTGAGCTCTTGAAGTTGGGAGGGGTGGGAGCAGAGTCCAAAATGAATATCACTAAAACTGATATTCATTTTGGCCAGTAGCTCGTTGAACACAATAGCAATCGAACACCTCTTTTGTAAACAGTCTTTGGTCTTTGCCAGCTTTGAAACATTGTCCCTGCTGGCCACCATACATGCTCTCTGACCATGAGAAAACCAAATCAAATCAAAACCGTATCCCAGCGGTGGCATTTAATCGTTCCGTCTGGTCTCTCTGCTGGCTGGATGGTTAACTAGCCTGGTGTAAGATGAAACTTAATGTCATTTCCATGCGGCCAGAAGGGGGGAGGCCACCAAACAGGAAAAATGAATGAGTATCCAATGTATATGTGAGCAGGTTTTAATGTGTCACACAGTACCTAATTCTGTGAGCAAAAGCACTAAAAATAGACAAGGTGATATTTCTATGACAATATATTTATCATCATTATTGTAAAAATACTCTTGGCAGGTACTTTTTTTTTTTTTTTTTTTTTTTTTTTTTTTAAACTTTACAAGCCCATTTTGGGACAGCCAAAAAGTTAATTTAGGTCACTGGGAGGTGGACTGTGTGTGTGTTATAGAAAAGTATAATCAGCATGTTATAAAGGGCAAGCAAAGAAAAAATCTACTGCAATAAAGAAGCTGAAAGTGTACTTGACAATACTGCTGTGATAGGTGTAGTCTCATATGCAAACTGTGTCTCAGAGCTGTCATGCCATGGTCTGGATTGTAAGACTGGTGATGTAAGAGAGCCGACCTGCCTCATTTCAGAAATGCAGGGTCAGTGACCCGCTCCATCTGACTTTCATGAGTGTGTATTAACTTAGTGACAGAACAACCGAGACAGCATGCCCTGGTGTCTGGCTTCAGCTGCAGCTCTGCTCTGTGGCTCCATGAGCAGATCTTGCAGGGCTGGAATGGCCAACTATTAATAGCCCTGGTATGAATCCTGGCCATGACATTTGCAAACTTGCGAAATGTTCTGCCCGGTAATGTCCCACTGAACTAGATCTGAGCTATGCCTCGCATCATGACTTAAATGCTCAGTCTCTGTGCAGCTCGATGGAGGATATTCTCATTTTTATCCGGCTGGAGAGGAGCTGCAGGCAGCCTCCAGACAGTGTAAGGCTATCAACAAAACCAGCTGTTCAAAAAGCTGCTGGATGTTTGAGACAAAATATCCGGTGAGAAGACAAACCGAGCTGCCACTAGCGAAGAAAGAGCTGCACCAACAAGTTGTATACAAGTCACAGAAGGGCCCATCCCAGCGCTACAAAAAGTTGCCATATTTGTTGACATACTTAGCCTCCCAGCTAGCCGGCTAGTCTACACAACCGTAGAGAAATCACAAATCAAACGCCGGGACCTTCAGCAGAGGAAACCCTGTCTGTACGGTTGTATAAGACCACACGGACATGACGCCGTCTGTCCAGCAGCACCAACATGCGTCAGCCAACCTAGCAGGACACACACATTTAAGCTAGCTGTCTGCGTTAACCTTACACCCTCCGACTGCCAAAGCGGGGTCATTTTTGCTGTAATGAGAGACTGGTTGCATCCCACATGCAGACTTGTAAGTTACAATTTCTCTAAATAAAAACTGTGAAAGAAGCACCAAGTGAAGACGTCCTCTCACCTTATCCGATGGATTTGACGTGCTCGTTGAAGTTCATGTCTGAGTGCCGAGCCCTCTGCGCTGCATCAGTCCCGGACGCCGGGGCGCAGCGTGAGCGCTGATTGGCTCGGCGCTCAGCCTCGATGATGTCAAATTAATCACAAGCTTTTTTGTTTTTTTTTGCTACTCCTGTTATATCTCTGTACTGTACTGAGTGTACTTTGTGTCTTAACTGTCTCGTTTATACACAGTGTTAATGATGCCAGTTCTTCTGTCAGTTTTTTCTTAAAAAAAACAACAAACCACATTTAAAAAGAGGTCCAATGTGCAAACCCAATCAATTACACAGCTGCACTGTTATTCAATTACAATTACACTGATCTGCTTATTGTCTGTAATATGAGATGGTGATGAATTTGTGGTCAAGGGTTACACATTTAAGCTGATTTCATTTTATAGAATACCCATTTTATGTTACAGCGCTTAAGACTGAGTAAGAAATTAAAAATAATTTCATGACCATTCTACACTTAAACGCTCTGACTGCAAAAATAAATACCCTATATAAAACATCATTCATAATGTGCACATTTTTCAATGTTGGGTCACATATTCTCTTGAAAACAATTTATTTGTTATTCATTACTTACAGTGCATCCAGAAAGCATTCACAGCACTTCACTTTTTCCACATTTTGTTGTTACAGCCTTACACCAAAATGGATTCATTTTTTTCCTCAAAATTCTACACACACCCCAACACCCATAATGACAATATGAAAAAAATGAAATTTCTGCAAATTTATTAAAAATGAAAAACTAAGAAATCCCATGTACATAAGTATTCACAGCCTTTGCTCAATACTTTGTTGATGCACGTTTGGCAGCAGTTACAGCCTCAAGTCTTTTTGAATATGATGCCACAAGCTTGGCACACCCATCTTTGGGCAGTTTCGCCCATTCCTCTTTGCAGCACCTCTCAAGCTCCATCAGGTTGGATGGGAAGTGTTGGTGCACAGCCATTTTCAGATCTCTCCAGAGATGTTCAATCGGATTCAAGTCTGGGCTTTGGCTGGGCCAATCAAGGACATTCACAGAGTTGCCCTGAAGCCACTCCTTTGATATCTTGGCTGTGTGCTTAGGGTCGTTGTCCTGCTGAAAGATGAACCGTCGCCCCAGTCTGAGGTCAAGAGCACTCTGGAGCAGGTTTTCATCCAGGATGTCTCTGTACATTGCTGCATTCATCTCTCCCTCTATCCTGACTAGTCTCCCAGTTCCTGCCGCTGAAAAACATCCCCAAAGCATGATGCTGCTGCCACCATGCTTCTCTGTAGGGATGGTATGGGCCTGGTGATGAGCGGTGCCTGGTTTCCTCCAAACGTGACGCCTGGCATTCACACCAAAGAGTTCAATCTTTGTCTCATCAGACCAGAGAATTTTGTTTCTCATGGTCTGAGAGTCCTTCAGGTGCTTTTTGGCAAACTCCAGGCGGGCTGCCATGTGCCTTTTACTAAGGAGTGGCTTCCGTCTGGCCACTCTACCATATAGGCTGGCCAGCTCTAAGAAGAGTCTTGGTGGTTCTGA